>JAYMTG010000627.1:0-11321 GCA_036897565.1 Pelargonium exstipulatum
AGAAGCCTCAGCCCTCCCAACCATGTCTGATGTGCTGCATGCTTCAAAAGCTCAGAAGCTTGACCTTCAGCTCCAAACTCTAGGACCCTTCTTCAGAATTACCGCCAGGAGCCTGGAAACCCAGAAAGAGCTTGGGAGGGCAGAGGGCCTGATTAGGGTCTGGTTAGGAGGCAAAATCTTCCACCTGGATTCCATCAGATTGAGAAGAGAGACTCTGGGTATGGAGAAGTCAATCTTTGGCATTGGTTTGTTTCTTGGAGCTGTTGCTATTCGATATGGCTATGACTGTGGTTGCAGGACTGCTCAGTTGCTTGCCATCAATGACTCAGACCTTTACCATTCCAAGGTTCTTGCTTTTTATCTTGTATTGCTCTTTGGTTCATTTTTATGCTGTTTTATTAGTCACTTGTTTCTTCTCAATTGTGCTTTCAAAAGTATATAATATACTCATTGCACATGTATTTGTTCTCAGAAACCATTGATTACATAATAGTAAATATGCTACATTGCTGCTTTCAATTATTACAATAGCTATAAACTTGACCATGTATCCTTGGAATTTGATATTGACTAAATTGTTGGGCAAAGGAATTTTTTCATAGATGAAAGGCTAGATTGTGTATATTGATTAGAAACTTTTGTTGATCATATCATGCAGCTTGTTAGGTTTTACACAAGAATTGGATTCAAGGCTGTTCATGAAGTCACAGGGTCAACCATGGGAGACTTTGCCCACATGTTGGTCTGGGGAGGAATTGGAACCAGAATGGATGCTAACGTTGAAGATCTTCTAATAAAATGGTGTACTAGATTCAAAGCAAGGGATTAGCTTCACCATGGTATACATTGTTTAAGCAAGTTTAGTATATACTGTGGTGCCCGCATCATGGGAACTAAAGTTACAGCTCAGAAAGAATAATGTAAGTGGAAGTATCTCCAATCTCCAGTTGCATAGAATGTACAAAATCAGTGAAGGTGTAACAATTCTATCTGTTCCTTCATCATCACTATATACTCATTGGCAGACCATTCAAAGCCTGAGAGCAAGGGCCAATCCAATCTTAGGGGTCTTGTCAAGAGCTTTGGTGTTGAATTCACCAGAGATTGTTAAATGTGACTTGGGTATGATTTCATATTGTAGGAGGGCGTTGAGCTTTCCATGATGACTGAGTCTTGCCTTCACCATTGTTTGATGATTGACTGTCCATGTTCCTCCAAGCAAGAAAGATCTTTTTTCTTTCGAGAAGCTTCTTGAGATCTCAGCCGCTGCAGCAATCTTCTTTGATCGATTCAGATAATGCAGATAGGATAATCTAACCAGGTCGCCATTGTTCACCCTGATAATGTAACATAGAGCCATTTTAAGTACTGGAATTGGAATCAGGACTATAACAGAAAGTAAGTACAAAGAAAATCTGAAACTTATTTGTGTAACATGAGTTCCTGAAATATGATAATGATATGATATTTCATAAGTAAAATGTGACTGTTGATCCTATATTTTCATCTACGTGATGCTTGTGTGTTGAGCTACGAGTATTCGCTCAAATTGTTCTGGTTGTAAGTGAAAGGGACGTACAAAACCATTGTAAGATTGCAGTTCAGCTGAGTGACACTAATGCCTGCATTGCATTGAGTAATGTGACGAGCACTAGTCTTGTAAACGGCCTCTATACCGAATGCAATGTCTGGTGAAGTGCAGATAGTTGCTGAAAGCTTAACTGCAGGAGACCTATTCAGAGGTGCAGACAAAGCAAGAGATGCAATTTCATTGTAGTACTGAATTTTGAACTGAAACAGACAAAATTAGAGGTTTAAAGCTCAAAACTGGCATATAATGAATATTATGGTGAACTTATTCAAGTTACAATAGTACAAGAGAACTGATCATACCTTGCTTGAGTTGTATTCTGGCAATGTAAATGAAACTGTAGCCTTCGTCGATGGCCAAAAAGGTTTGCTGATAGTGAGAAGTGTCGAAACCTTCCATAACAAGAAAGAATAATTAAGGAGATGGTTGAGTTACAAGAAAACAATGCTTAGGTATGTGAAGATCATCAAAACTCACTTTTGATTCTACATCAATCCTTGCATCAATGATAGTATCTTTGTTGATGTACTGTGCTGCCACATTCCCAGCTCGGATTTTCCCTTTTCTCTCAGTAGTTGAAGTGAGAATCTAAAGTCAAGTGCACAAGATTTTCAATTCTCCTAAATCCATGAGAAAAAAAAAAAAAACTATTGAAATATTGGGTAGTTGAGCTGTGCATATAATTTTAACATACCACACCAGTTTCAGTACTGTAAGTGGAGACAGTGAATTTCTTGTCCTTGTTGTAGCCTTTTGTAAGCAAATCTACAAACAAACAAACAAAAAAGAAATTGTTTCAGGACATGAAAAATGAAAAAAGAAAAGAAAGAAGAGCTAGAGTTGAGCCTTTTTGGTGCTGAAACGATAATATCTACATTGGTATATCAGAACTCAGAAGAGAGCAAACAGAGAATGACAAGAGTTGGTGGTAAAGCCAAATTTTGTTTCCGTTTTCTTGGAAAAAAACATCAAAATAAAGTAGTTTCAGTTTCTTGAAAACCAAGAAAGACATCTTGAAACAAAGAACAGAACAAGAAGAACAAAAGATTCGCAAGAAAGATGTACAGACAGTACTACCTGTGGCAATCCGGCCAAAACCAGAAAACAATTCCGGTCCCTTGGGATTGCTTCTTCTCTTTTTCTTCTGGCTTGATGATGAGTTGCTCATGGTTGTGGAGATTCCTTGGAAAAACTATGGAGACCGAAACAGCAAAAATTAAATATAAGACCAAGAAACACAGGAAAAAGGGCACTGTTACTATTAGCTACCTCTCAGCTTAAGGCACCAAAAGAAGACTCACAAGTTTTTTTATGGTTGGTTGGTGACAGAGACGAGAAGAGGAGGAGATGGAAATTTAGAGGCAATTGTTTTTCGGATTGAGACTGTTTTGGAGTTTTATGATTCAAGCCACTGAACAAAACTTATTATATATATAGAAAATTATAGATATTCACTCATTGGCTCTCAGTTGTTGTGTACATGCAAGTTGTATATAACAAATAAAGTTAGGAAGGATTAGTAAATATGGTGGGTGAAAGGAAATTTCTTACTCCTCTAATGTGCAATTGTGCTTACAAGGTTCAAGGTTTGCTCATTAATTTTTATTTTTTCATTAAATGCATTATGATATTATTTTTACCATTTAGAAAATCAAATAACCAATCTATTTGTTCTTGGCAATTCCTAAATTCAATAACTAATACGAGCATAAAAGAATTGAAAATTTACGGAGAACTATGTGATGCGAAAAGTACTCCATAGATGAATTGTTGTACAACTTTTTTTCTTTTGTTTTATAAACGCTACATTATATTTATCTTTAATATATTTGCTGATTTTACATTATACGAACTCTCTGCGCAACACGCTATGAGATAGTGTAGAGGTTTAGCGATGATTTATGGTATTCTCAGTTTAGAAGTGCATGCTACAAATGCTTTTGGTACTACCTTACATATAATAGTCGTCGGCCTTGTGACACTTCTTAACTATATGTGCTTTGATTACTTGATGTGAACTTTTAAGCACCGTTTCAATTCAATTTATTTGCGATGAAGGGCTTGCATATCTCAATCGACATATCAAATTTACAATAGTCTGCTTTCTAACATGGGGGTTTTCCGGTTTGAGCGTTTGAGTGGTAACTGTTCGGCCAAAATATTAAGATTTTATATACGTTCAGCATAAAGTTTTAGAAAAATCATTAATTAGAAACAAACAAAGAATAATATCTTTTAAGAGATTAAATGAAATTATCAACAATTATATCCAAACCGATTAGTTTCGACAGTTATGTTATATGTTTCGATTATAGTAGAATATAAGGTGTCAATTACATTATTATAGTGCCATGAATGTATGCTTTGAACATTTTGCATAAATAATTAATGAGAATATGATGTTATTGTTTAATTCGGATTCTTATAAAAAATAAATAAAAATAGTTTGTCACGTAAATTAACCATGAGACATATAATATTTATCCTGAACCGTTGATGAGGGACCAGAAGTTGATCATTTTGATCCTATGGCCAGAATCTCATCTAAAGATCATAAATGCTGACGTCACATTCAAGAAAGGAGCTTGAGTATTTACAGTTACTCTCAAGAGTCAAGAGTCGCTAAAGCTGGGGGATAGGCTTCGACTTTCATCACAGAGCCCTAGCTCTTCTTCTTCGACCACCAAAACCCTAATGTCTCGACGTGACGACCGCGACCGCGAACGCGACCGTGACCGTGAGAGGAACTCTGATTCCAGACGACACCGTTCCAGGTTCGACAGAGAACCCAGGTACAGCTCTCTGTCTATCTCTGTAAATGTGTTTCCGCGCCTGGTGGAGAAATGTATGTGAAATCAATTCTCAGATCCAAATTGGGTTTTGTTTGAGAGCTTCTGATGGCTGTTGCGATAATGTGTTGCCACTTCAGAAAGTCACTTCTGTTTTAAATTCCTAAAACTGAACGACCTGACAACAATTTCCTGTAAAATTTCGAGACTTGGAACCATTTTCCCTCTGTTTTTTAGCTCATGATATGCTCGGGATAAACCCAGTAGTTTCTACGAAATGATGGTGAGTAATTATGTATGTGTACCCAAAATATTTGGGCAATTAAAATGTTAGTGTTTGTGTGTTGTCGAAATTTTTAAGGATGTTTCTGAAAGTTCTAGGAATGTAATTGTAAGAGGTGTCTTAAATGTACATATTTTACATAACACATTGAATTTTCTTTACCATTGGTGGTATTTCAAATTTTCAACTATAATACGATTTCATGATTTCATCTGAAAGTTGATACTGGAAATTGTGTGGCTTATGTTCTGCATTTCTGGTTCTAGTCCTAAGAGGTCTAGGAGGGATGGAAAGCCAGTGACAGAGAGAACACCCAGCAACACTGATGTAGATAGAGGCCATACGGATAGGGATCATCGGCACCGTCGGCGCCTTCAAGATGCTTTACCTCTTGAGGCCCCATCTGCACCTGAATCTAAGGCAGATACTTTGGATGTAAGTAAAGAACCTGACAAGAAATCGGAACCCAAATCCAATGGACATTCTGATAGCAAACATTCTGCTGCAACAGCTGAAGTTCCTCGATCTCGGTCTTACTTTCAGGTTTTGTGAATATGGCTTTTGATTGTATTTTATATTTTCATATGGTGAAGAAATTAGGTTGTGTGAGGTGATAGGTTTAGGATGTACCTTTGGCTGGAGCTTGCGTTGTGTGTTTTTCCCCCTAAAGTGATGGCATTTTATTTTGAAATTTTACGATTACCTTGAGAGATTCAAAACATAGTGAGGAAAATCAGTTAAGGTGATCAAACTAAGCAATAACGGCTGTTATTGAATTAAGTTAGTTTAAAACCTATTTATTACCTAAATTCTTCTTGGTCATTGTAGCCTTCTAAGTTCTAAATGTTATCTTTGTTACGCACCCAGGCAAAGTGTATCATGGATGAAGTCTATAGGAGTAATGTTTACCAGTTTGTGTGTCCTTGTAATGTGGTATGTCAAACCTAGTTATTTCTTAAACAATGTTATAAGGGTTGACTACATGAATCCTTAGCTAAATGCCTTAGAATCTTCTCATATTCTTTACCTCTCCTTCATCGTATTAAATGTCATCATCTCCATTAAGTCATGTGTCATCATATATTTTCTTCCTACTTTTCTCGTTAATCTAAGCCTGCCCCTACCCGCTTAGTTTCTCCTAATTGAGTTCTCATATTTCATCACAGGGTCATCTTTCCACTACCATGATTAGTCATTTACTTGACTAAGCAATCAGTATTTCTTTTGAGTTTATTTACTTGGTTGTTATTTAGCATGTGCAAAACCTTTTTTCTGGGCTTATGTGTCGGGATTCTTGTTCGGCCCCATGCTTTCAACTGTCTAAGTGTATGTAACAATCTTAGGCTTGCCTGTGCATGTCTTATAACAGCATGATGAGCGCGGTAATGCTGGGCAAGCTGGTCGAAACTTTGGCCGCCGAGCAACTACCGGTAAGTTTAGTATTCCTTGTACAAGGGTTGTTCTCTTAATTATCTCCTCTGCCATTTTCTCTTTTTGCTACTTCAGCATGTCCATACTAAATTGATCAATTATATATGGTGTTATTGTGATTTATGTAATCCTGTGTATTGTTTGTGTGTGAACTTGATTTTGCATACCCATATGACTACATATATCGTGTTAGTTTTTCTAGTGATGAGCTGGAGGATAAACATTTGTAGTCGGATATGCACATGTGTTATTGTGATTATGTCAATGCTGATTTGTTGTGTTTGCAGTTGGATATGCATATGTGTTTCTGCTGTCTTAGACTCTTAGTAACCCATCCTAATAATGTATCACCTGGGCGTAGAAACTTTAATTAAACTGAAGTCTTCAGATAAAGCAGTCACTCATAAAGGCTTGTATATGTGATGGATGTTGGCCTGTTTCATTGTTTTAAGACTTTTTTGTTAAGAACATGTAAATGCTGTCAATTTGTCCTCTGAAGTCTTGCATATAAAGGGACAGAATGAACAGAAGCTTATAAATTACCAGTCAATTGTTTTCATTACAGAATTTAGAAGCCAATCTCACTGTCCCCTATCTCAGCTGCGCCAGTTATTTGTTTGTGCAAGTGCATTTGACAATGATTTTCAGTGCTGACTTGTACATACTTCTAATGTCGTCTATTAATGTTATTTCTTTCAAGAGCGACGATCATGGAATGACTCAAAGGATCAGAATAGTGAAAAATCAGTAAAGAAGGCAACCAATGATGCACCGCAAAAAGAAGAGAAACCAAAATCTAAGGAAGATAGTAACAGTGTTTGGCGCCATGATGGGTTCTTTGAATTGGAATCCGATCCCAAATTACCCCCACCTCCACCACTACCACCAGGGGCAGCCAGAAAAAGACCTGCGTTTAGGGAAACGAAGATTCCTGTGGAATCTGAAAATTCTGAGAAAGCAGCAGAGGAGCCTTCAAAATCAAGCTATCCTGACCGCACTGCCCTAGAAGGTGAAAGAAGGGAAGAAAGACGCCGTGACTACCGAAGTTTCAGAAGACCTGAGAATCCATTTGCTGGAGATAGGAGACCATACAGGGGAGAAGCACGAAGGGATGGCTTTTCATCCAGAGAAAGATATGGTGGTGGCAGCGGCAGCAACAACAATGGGAGAGAGAGATATGGAAAACAGGGGGGATATCATTCAGGAAGTACCTTTGCTGAGAAGTGGAAACACGACATGTATGATGAGGCTAATAGGAGCCCAACCCCAAAGAATGAAGAGGATCAAATTGCAAAAGTGGAAGCTCTGCTAGCTTCATAAAAAGTTTGCTTTTCAGATGGCCATCTGTTTATGATCTAAAATTTTCATGCCTGTTTTCCCATCTCATTTGCAACCTCCACACCCTCCTCCTTTCAAGACAGTTTTGAGGTTAATAGTCAATCATTTTTGTTCCAGAATAGTGCTATGTTTTGTGTCCACCAAGTACTTGGAATTAGACATGCAATATTATCATGAAAAAGAATTCTAGTATCCTACAACAAATTCACACATTAGAGCCTTAGAGGTTTACCACCTAACTGGCAGGAGCAAAATTTTGATGAAACTTTTACAGATCCAAATCTTCAACATGTACATTTGATGTAGGGGTGTGTGATTGCAGCACTTGAATCATTGTTATATCAATAGTTGTCTTGAGCTCCAATCTTTGAATCGTGCCTGCAAAACACAAGCCATTGGTTACCCAATTGGAATGCATATAGTTCTATTTCTACTAGTGTAGAATATGAGAGCAACAACAATAATGGTACTCGTCATGAATCTAAGATTACGTTTCTGGAAAATCGGGATAGCAACTACTAGTTACGAGTATCTAATGATCTTGATCATGACCACTGCTGCTCAATGGGTCTATAAGAGTTTGGAGTAACTTTCAATCACTCATGTTCGGTTAAAAATCACCCAAAAGGGCAAACCCTTTCAATCAGCAATTCTGAATTGCAATGTTTAACAGAGTATTTTTCTGATCAGCGAAAGGAAACTAACAGAGTATATATATATCAGCAATTCTGGTAAGCATTATAGGGACATGACATGACATTGGATGTGGAAATGAAACCAGGTTACAGGGAACTTTATATATATATATATCAGTCATATCAAGTCAAGTTAATGAAATATCTTCCTTCAAATATGAAATATCTGTTCAACATGAAAATGTAAAAATAAAACTATTTTTCATAGATAATCAACACAATAAGCTTATATCAGTGTGAACAACCCTTTACTGACAGCACGCACATCATGCATATGAGTGTGCACTCACAGAATGCTAAAACTAGATTAAGACAGAATTTAAGGGATACAACTGTAGAAAGTAAACTAGTTCTACTGATTGACAACACATCACTCAAATAGTAATCATAGCTCAGCATCCACATCTCCGACTTTGAAAAGAGGCATACCACCAAAATTTGTTTTAGACTTTAGTATTATCAAAGATGCAGATCCTCAATGTCTCTTATGATGGCTGTACTTCCAGAAGTCGTTTTATTGGGCTGGCTTTGGCTTACCACCAACTGACCGCATGCACTTATATCCTGACCCATTTCTTTGCGAACTGTTGTCCTGATGTTGTATGTGCCCCTGAGAATTTTCTGGAAAGTTGATACTTTATGTTCACTACTAGTTTTAAATTGACTCAAAGTACCAATTGGGTTGAAAGGTATCAAGTTCACAACCTGCAAGGAAAGGCACACAGTCAGACACAATTAAAGGTCGAGTGAAATACCAGAGTTTGTCGCTCATTGCACAAAAGTTAAGATAGTTTAACAGCATACCAGTTGAAAGAGTATGACTATAAACTTTTACAAGGCTTAAATTGAAGAAAGTTTAGAAGTTCTAAATCAAGGTTGGTTCTAATGAAGTAGGCTTGGACCAGGTCAGAACTAGACCAAAAATTTCTCTGTGAGCAACTAGGAATGTAGGTAACCTATAAAGTAATTCAGTGAAATGCTATTTACTTGCTATATATATAATATTTGATCTTTCACTAGTTCCAAAGCATATGATTTCATACTATATTGAATTAAGATTACAACATCCTAACAAATTTAGCATTGTATTCTCTTCTGCTACTTAAACAACATTGTTTGCTGTTAAGAGTACTAGCAAGTGATTTTGAAAAATTGAAGAAGCACATTGTTAAAGTTATGAGTAGTTGAAAAAAGAAGTAACAATTAAAAAATCAACTACTCCACAAATTTGAAATTCCGACAGTTGGAGAACAACTAAATCTTTTAGAAGTTCAATATGCTTCAAGTTCAATCTTATAAGCTCACCACTTCAAATGTTTCCAACAGTTCCCCAAGCTTGTGGGCGTGCTCCTCTTGATCATTGACCCCGTCAAGCATTATATACTCAATCAGAATTTTCTGCTGACTGACAATTTAGAAACAAAATGAGTTTCTTTTCAAAGGTAAAATGACACCAAAAGTGGATTGTGAGAGAAATGCAATTAATTTAGTTTCAAGTGGAACTTGATATCCACCCATTCATACCTGTTTTCTTGATATATTTGCAGCGAATGCATAAGCTTCTCCAAAGGAAATGCCCGAGCAGCGGGCATTATCTGACAACGAATTTCTTGAACTGGTGCATGCAGTGATACTGCCAAATTCAAGCCCGGCAGATCGTGATGAAGCTTATTGATAGCATGAATAATACCAACCTAGAGGACGTGACATGCAGTTAGTACACTCATAGGACAAGTATTTCTAGCTTTTGTGAGTAACCATTTTAAGCTGCTCCACTTGCTAAAAACCTAAAAATACTCACCATGACAGAAGAATTCATAAAAGAGCCCCAAAATTAATGCACTCAACAGCATTGTCCAAGGTCTGCTGATGACTTAAAAGTTACAAAGTATTTTGATACATACAAGTTTCCACATTCTGTGAAATATAAATGAATTATACTTCACTTTGAAGTTGACATTGACCTCAAGTTACTTTGTCAATGACATGGATAATTCAAGGGCAAGTTTTTAGAATACTGCTCCGTACTCCCTAGTAATTTTATGAAACATGAGTTACATCATAGAGGAGGAAAGAATGAGATATACCCCACCCCAATCACTTCAAAGATAAAATGACATGTAACTGATGAACAATTCAAAAATTTAAAATCACGGAAAGCCACATACCGTGGAGATAGTGATTCTCTTTGGTGACAATTGAAATGGAGATCCTGTCATCATATTGACGGCCTCTACTAAGGCAGTATAATTATTCAGTGGTTCCCCCATTCCCTGGCCACAAATAGAGAATCATCATCAACATTCATACTAGAGACCTTGTAAAAAATTACATATTGCATTGAAAACAAAGATATATGACGAGTGTGCATATAAAAGTGTGTATCTTTGTGTGTGTGTTTAGAGTTGCTCGAGAAAATAAGAATCAGAAGAAACAATTAAATTACCATAAACACAACATTTCGTATAGTCAAAATTTGAGAGGCATGAACCAACTGCTCCACAATTTCTCCACAGGACAGATTGCTCTTAAACCCCATAGTCCCAGTTGCACAAAACTTGCAACCCATTTTACAACCAACCTAAAGCCAACCACCCAAAAATATTACAAAACAAAATTCAATTAGACATAATGAACATAAAAACAGCACCAAGCAAGCAAGCATACATTTTGTCATAAACCCAAAACCATCCATTAGCCAATGAATATAAAACCCAAGAATCACCTAAAACACATAAAAGTAAAATCCAATACCTGAGATGACACGCACAGCGTGTACCTTAGTCCACCGGTACGGGGCTTTCCGGCGTACTTCCCAAGACGGGTATCGTACCGCATAATGACAGCTTCCACAAAAGACCCGTTCTGGAGCTTGACGAGGAGCTTGGTGGTGACTTGGTCGGTGGAATCGGTGGCCGAGTGGACGGTGGAGGTGAGGGGCTTGAATTTGGATTGAAGCAGAGGATACGCAGACGAGGGCAATGAGGGCACCTGGTGCCATTCGCAATTGGGGTTCTGGATCACAAACCTACAAGGAATATACACAAATTCAGAACCGGAAACAATCAGATATATCGTACGCAGACAGATACGAAGGCGTGCGAGCAGTTACTTCCAGAGGATGGGGATGAAGTTGTGGCTGGGGGGGGGGGTTTTTTCTGGGGGGTTAGGGGTTTCTGATGATTTGAGCAAAT
>JAYMTG010000628.1:0-11320 GCA_036897565.1 Pelargonium exstipulatum
ATATGATAAGAACAAACTTCTCAGACCAAAGCTTGCTGCACATCTTAGCCGAAAGAATCAGCTAATTTCACTTGAAACGGATAATGTAAACCTTTGAATAAATGGAAAGAGTAAGACAATTGTAAATCCAATGGGTTTTAATGGTGATGGATTTGTTCATGGACAAGAAGTTTACATGGTAACGGACAATTTGTGTGTGACACCATTCACAACAGGAGCTGCTTAGTGGGTTCACTGTTATAGCTTAGTGGGTCTTGCTTGTGGATTGTGATTCATGTTTCTAGCATGATATGATATTCAGTGGGCTCACTGGTCGATGATGGTGTAAATTCAGTGACAAGTTTTCATATTGGTGCCATAATGACACTCACTTAGCTGTGGGTTACAATGAGATACTTGTTTAAAGTGGTTCTGTAATATTTACGATACTTGCAGTGTACTAGTATTCTTTCAACATAAATGGATAGTTTAAGGTCAAACTGCATAACTGAAACAGTTGCAATGTCTGAATCAAATCTAGACGAGCTTGAACTTAATTGCAATTCTTAAGTGTGGTTGGTAGGATGAAGAAAAGTGACACTTCAGCATAGGAGTATAATAAAATGTGTCCGTGAACCCAAGATAGGTGAATATATAGGAAAGTGAGTGATGGATTGTGGGAGCTAGTTTTGTAGTTATGAAAGAGAGTTCTACAGGGCAGGCAGAAACTGCGGTATTTACTTAAGCTATTGTAAATGCCCATCTTAATACTTCTCCATTTGGAAATATCCTTCAGACTGAAAACGCTCTATATGACTATATCTATCTAGGGATTTGGATTCTGTGTTTTTTCAAAGAAAGCAAAACAAATTCATGAGTAATTCAACTTGTTTTGGTTAATATAGAAGCTGCACATAAACCTTAATTTTTAGCTGGAACAAATTAAATTCTGATGCATAATTCCTAACAAAGTGAACAATTTAATAAAGCTCTAGTCTTGAAGAAGTTTCCAATCAAGTGAGCTCTTATGTTTTTCCTGTAAAAGTCTCGTGTTAATGTACACTTGTTTCAACTTTACTCATAGTAAAATATTTTATTGTAGATGTCTGATTCATCTTAGCAAATGATTTTTTTATATTATTTAATTGCTTGTTATTCATAAATTTGTTTTATGAATGTAGAGGTCTCTCTTCCTATGCATGCTTTGATCCAAGGTTGACCTTGTCTTTACAAGATTCAACCGATGCCGACATTGAAGATGAAGACCAAATCAATCACAAGTTGCGTGAGAGAAGGAAGTGGTCTCCATGTCTGTTGGAAGTCAAGTAAAATATCCAAGAACTCAAGTTCTCTATCGCAGATATCTTATGAAAAAGCAGACTTATCAACATTAGTTCAAAGCTGCCCAAATGGTATGCAGTTCCTTGTAATATTTATCCTGTTACAGAACATCTTAGATATCATTTATGAGGGTCCATTTATCTGCGAGCTTAAACTAAGATTTTTGTGTAACTTGGCTTGACCATTTGTTGGAAGTGGAATTTCTCACTGTTTGGGCTGAATGCGATTATTGTAGGTTGTAGAAAAGTAGATATGTTTGGCGAGGAAGTTGGAAGTAATGAAGGTGCTGATCATCAAACATTAAACCATGGAGAAAGTGTTCAAAAATGGTTCAGCTCTGCTGAAGATACAGGATCTGTTGAAAGAATGGTACAGAGTAATTATATATTTTACGTATACATCCTTTTATATGAAATTAATCCTTCTCTGCTCAGTCTTCACTTGAATAATTATTCATTGTTCCTATGATGTGACACATGGTGTAACTAAATGCTTTGTCTAGAGTTGCATTGTGGTTACTGATTCAATTATGATGTTTTTTCATATCCAGGATTATCTGTCATCCACTGGCGCCTCAAATTTGGAAACGATATTCTCTCCTATGATGGAGTCAGCTATTCACTATGAGCTAAGTGCTCAAAACGATGCAGGTACCATTTAAGTCTTGTTGATCAATTACTAATTGTTCACCTATTTGTTCCTTCTCTTTCTTACTGTTTTTTTTTTTGAAACCCTCTTTCTTACTGGTTTTGAATATTTGTAATTTTAGTACAGTCATTTTTAGGGTTTCGCACATAAAAATCCCGTAATTTGAAGTATTATTTCAATAAAATGACACTGCTAAAATTGTAAAATACAATCAAATGACCCCACTCGTTTAACATTCCTGATCCATCCCTCCTTGTAGTACGGCACTGTGCTTGTGTCTTGTGATTTATGGTCATATTTTTGCACATTCACTAAATTCAGATTAGTTTATTTTATTTTGTGCTCATTCGCTCAATTAACATAACTGTGTACCTTTATCTCTATCATGCATGCTTATCTTACTCATTTTGCATTAGGGAGCATGGACGAATCCATTCTGCCACGAGCAATAGCTGACGATTGTGATGATGGAAGGAACAATTTCTCTGCTTATCAAAATTTTGATTTTTCAAGCTTTTTAATATCTGACAAGAGTTTCACTGGGTTATACTTCGATGGAATTTCTGGGTTTGATAATACTGTGATGAATAACCTTCTTCCTGATTTTGAATTTGCTGCTCCGAATATTATGTTTGATATGACTTGAGAATTCAATGACGTTGCCCTCCCTTGAAGAATCAACAGAAACAATTGAACCTGATACCCACCATGCAGAGTCTAATGAAGACCTTCTGAAGAATACAGATCATTCTTGGTTCCATCAAGTCAGCCATCAGATAAAACCGTGCGATCAAGAACATGATGACAGCCAAAGCAATGGTGATTCAGATGAAGCAGACTGTTTTGATCCATACCTGTTCCTTAGGAACTTTCCAGACCTATCAGATGGCGGGCCTAATTTGTTGTCTGCCTTAGTTTCACAGGATACAAGGAAAAGGAAGCATGTCACCCTCGTTCTTGATTTAGATGGTAAGAAAGTTTATAACTTGCATTTAAATGAACTGTTTCGTTGTATTGTATATCGTTTTCTAGTCATTTGGCATGATGATTTATTTAGATGTTAAGAAAGTTTAGAGTTTTTTTTTGCTTTTAAAAAAAAATTTCTTTCAAGATTGATAATGATAGATAAGAAACACAGTCCTAACTTGAATATGTTGAATGTAAAGATGGTGACTTGCAAGCGACTCATACAATTCCCTCTATATGTATTTTGTGCTTTAGTCCGATCCCAATGGGATTGGCTGACATTCTTTTTGAATAAAATAATATTCTCTGTATTACTTGGACTACTCTTCATTCAAATAATTCGCTGAAACATTTGGTCCATGCTTGGATTTTATGCAGAAACACTTGTCCACTCTACTCTGGAGCCATGTGATAATGCAGACTTCACCTTTCAAGTTTTCTACAACATGAAAGAGCACAATGTTTATGTACCACAGAGGCCCTTCCTCAGGACATTTTTGGAGAGAGTGGCAGAGATGTTTGAAATTGTAATTTTTACTGCCAGCCAAAGGATTTATGCCGAGCAACTACTGGATATATTGGACCCTGATAAAAAACTATTTTCTCAACGTGCCTATCGTGACTCTTGCATGTTTTCAGATGGAAACTACACTAAAGATCTCACAGTCTTGGGAGTTGATTTGGCAAAAGTTGCCATTATTGAGAATTCTCCACAGGTACGTGTCTCCTTGCCCTCGTTTGATTTGTCAAGCATGCATATGACCAACATCTAGATGAATCTTACTTTGTTGTGCCATTGGATCAGATGTTAATTTGAATAAAACCATCAGAAATTGTTGTCATAGCATTATTGAACTATAGTATAAGCCGGTCTCAGACAGGTTGAAGTTCTAAATAATCCAAAACTGAAGGTTTTGCTTGATCTAAATTAGGATTTTATCTAGAGATTGTGCTACTTGAACATAACACTAAACATATAGATAAGTTCAATCTATAACTTGCCTACTTCGTATGATTGAAGCTAGTTTTTGTTGCTGAAATTTCAGGTATTTCGGTTGCAAGTGGATAATGGAATTCCTATCAAAAGCTGGTTTGATGATCCATCAGACCGTGCTTTAGTTGCATTACTTCCCTTTCTAGAAACCTTGGCTGATCTCGATGATGTCCGTCCACTCGTTGCAAAGAAATACAGTGTCAAGGAGGAGTTGTTTTCTGTTCGATCTAATAAACTGAAAGACATTGACCACTCTCTTTGACCATTTGGAGAATAAAGTATTTGGTGGTTTTGATACTTTGATTATGTTTCTATTTCTTGGCAGATGATGATGACTTTGAATTTCTTTAAATTTGATGACACGATATTCAAGTAATGGTACATTTTGGACATTTCTTTTTTCTTCTGGTCCCAATATTAATTTACAAAGCTCTACTCAGTGATTTTCTTTCTTCCCAAAATGGTTAATTGCTGTTGCTTGCTCTGGACCCGGTGGTTTCCAGATGATTGACAATATGCATGCCAATTTAGAGCTCAAAAATTGGATCTAATCTTGTTCACTTTCAAAATCCGATTCGATTTGAAACTGATATGATCATATTAATATTAAACTGATCTTATCATTTCTAAAAAAAAAAAATACAGATTGGATCTAACATATCAATTTAGAAATTATGATTCAAATTATCAGCCGTAAAAGCAATATAAGAGGAAAAAGAAGCAGATCAAATCAATTCTCTTAATTTCTTATCTTTAGATAAGAATAAGATCCTCCATTTCTTCCTTCCATGGAAGTATCAAAATCAACCATTGGAAAATTTATGATATGGTTTGTCAAATTGAGGGCCCTATGGAGACCTTGCATAAATGCATATCTTTGAATAACATTAATATATAAGAAAAGTGTGGCCATCCATATATGGTTCAATTTTATTTTATTGACCAATGGATGGCCAATTTATTGAGCAGGAGATTAATAAAGACTATTTATTGGGAGAGTATTGAGCTGCAATGCATGCAGGTCTGCAAAGCTGCAAAAGCTTTCTCATTGACAGAGAGAGAGAGAGAGTTTCGAGTGATTGATTTTGTGGAATATTTGGAGAGAGATGTGAATATTGATGAACAGTTGTTGACTGAGAAGAGAGACCAGTTTGACTCAAAACAAAGGGAGCAAGGTTGTCAGCAGATCTCAGATGATGAGGTGTTTCTGTGAAAACATACATACTGATACTGATACAGACACAAGTAAGTCATAATGCAATTATTTGTACATAATTGATTTCATAGTGAATAAAATTATTTTTGGATCTGAATCTTCGTTTAGTTGTTAAACACTGTTGAAAGTTATTGGTGATAATGGTTGTCTTGTACACATAATTGTGACATGTAATTACGTTTTGATCTAATTAGGATTAGAAGTTCGTTAATTACATATTTGATGTTTCGATGATGAAGTGTTGTATTCTATATGTTTGTTTGGACAGAAGGTAGGATATGAACCTAGAGCGGACACCCTCGTGACAGTAAAATACTTTACCACACAAAAGAAACTTATGGTATGGTGATATAGAATTTTTTGCTTACAACTCTGTAACACTTGACAGTACATTTGTTGTGGATCATATAATGATTTGGCAACAAATTCTTTGTAATCAGCTTTGTGGTTGAAACTCAAATGAAATAGATTGACATTCCATTTCTTCTCTACTTTGTTTTTTCTTGCAATGGCACATGTATTGTGCACAGCTTTGTTATTGATGAGCTCAATTATTATTTGTATTAGAATTCACATAGGCCTCATTTGGCAGTAAAATAATATAGCCACATAAACCTTACCCAGAAGGTACACAAGGCACCAGCATAAACTAAAGCAGCTTTTATGGATGCATAAAACAAATGAAGAGGATTTCATTGATGATATTAGTACAAATGCACTATAAGCTCAAATGGCCTTGAATTGGATATAAAATTGGCCAATTCCATGTTATATGTAAATGCAGTTGGTAGGGTGTTTATGGATTTCTAATTTTGTTCTTTTCTTCTTTATTGTATTGGGTTCTTAGCTGCCAAACCAAACCTATCGGCTTCTTTAACCACTCATATTTATTGTATCCAATACAGTGTGAAAATCCTGAAAAACCCATTCTCAGTTTTTTATCATCTCTACATGTATTAAGAATCTTTATAAACAGTACCAAAACAAAAAAAAGGATTGAAATTTGGATCTTCTGCATTTCCTAAATCTTTATTTCACAGTTACAGAATTTTTTGGAACCAAATCCATATGGTGTTTTCTCGAGTCTTATGCTACAGCGACAGAACTAGCAATTTGAGTCATGACCTGTGACACGATGAATATAAACAAATATGAGTCGTGTTCCTTTCGACTATATTGGTGGACAGTTTTTTGTGCTCTCATTTATTTAGGAACTTCTTGTTCACCTAAATATTCCTCAAAGAAAATTCTCTCTCCAAAATGGAGGTAAAGTTTGTATTTTGAATTGTAGCTAGCTGAGACTGAGCCTGAGAGTGGACTGTTGTCGTGGCCTGAGAGTAGACTCAGTACAGGAACAGTTTTTAGTGGTGATCAGATCAGATCCTTACAGAGCAACAACAGTTGTTTGTTTTTTATATACACAACACAACCTTTGTTTTGTTTTGTTGTAATTAATTAAAGAGAGCAAGAGCAGAGCAGGATCAGGAGGGTATGATTATATTATGCTATGTGATGTGACTTGTGAGGATTTGTGTGGAGGGTTGGGTCATGGGTCATGGGTCATGGGTGTGTCCCAAGTAATGTCCCAAAATGGCATATTCATCCAAACAAATATTTTTTTGCTGTCCTTTTTTTAAGCTAGCAATTTCTGGACCCAAGATTTTAATTGGGCACAAGATTTTTTGTCCTTTCCCTTTAGTACTATGTGTGGGTTTTTTCCTGCCCAAGTACCAAAATGTCCCTCTATTATATTAAAACTTTGACTCATGACAAAACCAAATACAAACACAATACAGTTATGTTATGTTTGGAACATGAATTTGATAAATAATTCGTCATTTGAAATTTTGGATTCAAAAAATTGTATTTCAAATGACAAAATAATAACTGTCATTTGAAATCTCATATTCTAATCATGTTTGGAATGTTATTGGAGAGTTATCAAAGTTCAAATTCAATATTTCAAAGCAAATGTAAGTTCTAAAACACACCATTACAATATTTACGTCAATACACAAAAATTCTACATCATTCATCTACGTTTATATACAAAAATTCAAGACCAAATTAAATTTTCAATAGTAAAATTTCTTACTATGCTCACAATTTACAAATTCAAATATTGTACTCAAATTCATAAAAAAAAATAACAAAAAAAACAAGAGCTCAAGTGTAATATAGAAAAAATGAGCTGTTATTTGACAGAAGACCAAATGGGGTTAGAAAATGGAGGGGGCGGGTTATTTTGAAAATCCCAAAACGGTACAAAGTATTGTTTGTCTTTACATTGCCTTAATTGATGACTTGATGTTCAAGATTCGGCTACAATGAGATCTTTTCGTCAACCCATCTTTGACCATTTTCTAAAGACAAATCTACCCTCAACTTCTAATACGTATACATTTTCTATTGCTTACACTTCTTTTTTTGTTAAGACCAATTTACCCTCCGTAAAATAACACTCACTCACCATCATAAAGTTAAGTGTCATTCTTTTATCTAGTACTAGAATATAATTTTATTGTAAAATAAATGTTATTTTCATTATAACAAGTTAATTATGTATAAATTATCAGTAATATCATTATAATAATTTGGTTTAATTTTTTAAAATTAGAAAGCAAAACATTCCTTCTCACATTTTATGTGTTTTCTTTTTAATACACAACTTGGTCTTCTTTTCTACTTTTCCCTTAAATTTATCTAATTCTATGGGTAATCTTAGGTGTGGTCGTGATGAGAGATTAGTCCATCACTTGTTAAGCTATGAATTTGTCATAAACTATCGGAAGAGGATTGACTTAAAGTCGTGGGGTAATTGCGACAAATTTGCGGAGTTGGTAAAAACCTAATTATAAGTTCTTAACGCATCGTGGCATTTGTGGAAGACAATGGATAAGAGAGTTTGCGTGAACTCATGGTGGGATACTTAGGTGCTATTGGTGGTCACGAGGGAGGCTAGGTGTAAGTAGCTAGCTCCAGGTCGAAGAGAAGTGTCGGGGAAGGAAGAGGGTGGCAGAAGGAGGTCAAATGGCTCGGTGGCCTATGCTTTGTTTATGTCTTCAGATTTTGTGTCAAGTTTACAAATATTAATAAACTTAAAGTAAAACTTACTATGCCGATTTGTTTTAGATAGGTAAAATAAGGACTCAGCTCATGAAATTTAATAAAATCTTGGTAAAAATTGTTTGAAAATGTCAAGCAAGGTTAGAATTGTCTCATCAAGATTTGAATTTAATTACAAATAAAACCGGACAAAATCGTAGTTAGTATCGGCCTCAGGGGACAAAATGGTAAATTGAAGTAAATAGCCTGAAAACGACACGCGTAGGATTGAGGCGCGAGTATATGAAGACAGTTCAGGCACTTTTGTTTTGCATTATTGAACTGTACTGAGTCTCTTTCACTATTAACTCTCTAGCTCTTCTCTCTCGTGCTGTTTTCTCTCCCACTCCCAATCGCAAACACATTGCAGGCGCTAGGGTTTCTTTCCTCATTTCTGGTAAGGATCTCTCTCCGTCTCGCTCAGATCTCTGTTTTCTGCTTTTGAGGTTGTGTAATATTGCTTTGCTCCATTATACCTCTCAACGCCTTAAATGGTGGATGTATGTGTTTCTCAATGTTTTTTTGTGCTGTTTTAGCTCTCAGTTACAACTTCTCGTTCTCCTCCGCCTAATCTTCCTGCAGTTGCTTTGCTTGATCAAGTTTCGCATACTAGATTTTGTGCGTGCTTGTTTTCTGCTCTGTTTTGATATTTTTTTCTTCTTCGTTTGTATGTTTGAAGTAAAATCACTTTCTCTCGGCTCTCACTGTGTTTTTTTCGCGCTGATCGGATATTTCTGTGAGGTTTTGTAACATATTTGTGTTTGTGTTGGTTTATGCGCTGCTGATAGTGCATTTCCTGGCCGTACGGTTTGCTCGTTTTTTCGAAAGCGGTTTCCGGATTTTTGTTGTTGTTGTTGTTGCGGTTCTCTGTACTGTTCTACTTCTGCATTCTTTTTTGTTTTGCGGTTTTATATGCTTCAACGTAGTGAGAGTCCTGTTTGTGTTTCAGTGACCCTGTTTTGGTTTTTGGAAGCGATTCTCCAGGTTTTTCGTTGTGGTTGTCCGTACTGTTATTATGAACGTGTTTGTTGACTGATGATCTCTCTAAGATTTGGAGGCTTTTGAATATAAATTGTGTATCGTTTTTTTTTCTTACATTAGAGCTGTTTTCAGGTATTAACGGATAGATCTCGGTCAGATTAGTGATAATAGGCTATGGCGTAGATGTATCTGTAGTTAGAGGCTCTGTTTTCAATGTTTGTGGTCATTTTTTTTTTTCATTTCTGCTTTTGAACGACCAAAAGGATGCAAATACATTGAATTTTCTCCTCTGCGTGGCTGCACATTATGTTGTTTTCTCTAGTAGAAAGTATTTTGTTCACTGCTTAGCACGCTGCTTTAGCTGATTTGAGCATCACTGCTCTTGCGCATGTAATAAGGCTCTGTTTGGAAGCACAAACAACACTGATGAGAAGAAATCAGATCTTAAGTTTCCTCTTATTTTGGATGAATCTGTGGTTTATACCACAAGGATTCAAACACATTGAGTTTTCATCTCTGCGCAGTTGCATATGATAATCTTTTCTCTAGTTTAATGTTATTTGTTCATTTTTGCTTATCATGCTTCTTTGGCTGGTTGAGCATCACTGTTCTTACATATGTCTATAATAAGACTATTTGGAAGCACAAACAACACTGAAGAAAATAAATCAGAACTTAAGTTTCCTGTTCTTTTTATTCCTCACTAAACAAACAAGGTGTATCAAATTTTTGCTATGTTTATGTCTTCTTTTTTTACTGTACAAGAAGTTCCAAGTGCTCACTAGTCACTGCATAACTGGTCTGGTATACATTTCTCTCTTTGCATTTTTTTTTTCAAGTCAAAGTCTAGTACCTTAAGGCTATAAGGGAGTTCTTTGAGTGAAATTTGTGTAACATATGTTTGAGATTTTCTTATTAACTGGCTTTCTCAACTTCATCAGATGCCCTAGATCTCTTTATTTAATGGTTATTTGAACACATCAAAAGAGTTGGTAAGAAATCATTTATTTTATGTTTCTTCTTTTCAGAAGTGTTAATTGGTTTTACTCATAATAGACTAGACTTTTCAAGCAAGATTCTACAAATATCAAAAGAGAATGAAAGTAATGTATGATGGGATTAGTATACTTTTCGTTTGGTGATTAAGATTTTTACTTCGTTTGTTTTAGTGCCATCCACACAAAAACAGCAACTGGAAAATGTCATCCTTGCCACCCCCTCCACCTTTAGTTCCTCCCAATGTTGTGCCTGTTAAAGTAGAACCAGGGCATCCTCCTGAATCTTCTAAGAAAAAACGTGTGCCAATGTCAAGACCAGGTTTTGGGAGTAAGGGGCAAAAGCTTCCCCTTGTAACTAACCATTTCAAAGTTATCACGGGCAAGCTGGATGGTTATTTTTTCCATTACAGTGTAAGAGTGCCTTCATTTCCACCTCTATCAATTAAACAGATAGATATAATATCAAATGATGTAAACTTGCTGAATGTGTTGACTGTTGCTGCAGGTTGCTCTGTTTTATGAAGATGGACGCCCTGTTGATGCTAAAGGTATGGGAAGAAAGGTTATTGACAAGGTTAAGGAGACCTATGATATGGAACTAGAAGGAAAACACTTTGCTTATGATGGTGAGAAGAGCTTGTTTACCCTCGGTTCTCTACCACATAACAAGCTTGAGTTCACCGTTGTGTTGGAGGACCAGTGCTCAACCAGGTATAAATTTGTGATTTTATTGATATTTTGTTCTGACTTGGCACACATTATCTTGACATGTGTTTTTCCCCAGAACTGCTGGGAAAAACAGCCCTGAAGGTGGCAGCCCAAGTGATAGTGATAGGAAGAGACTAAAGCGACAATACCAATCCAAAACCATCAGGGTGGAAATCAGTTTTGCGGCAAAAATACCAGTGCAAGCAATAGCAAATGCCTTGCGCGGGCAGGACTCTGAACATTTTCAAGAGGCTCTTAGAGTTCTTGACATCCTTCTCCGACAGCATGCAGCAAAGCAGTAAGTAAATCTTGGACAGGGATTCTTATTTGCTAAAGTAAATTGTTATTGTTTCTGGTGCAATCTTAATTAGCCTTTGTATCTTC
>JAYMTG010000629.1:0-11317 GCA_036897565.1 Pelargonium exstipulatum
GATTTAAAGCCAAAAAATATTCTTGCTAATGCCGACTGCAAACTGAAAATTTGTGATTTTGGGCTTGCTCGAGTGTCTTTTAATGATGCTCCATCAGCTATTTTTTGGACTGTATGTGAACATAATCTGGCATGCACTGCATTTCTTAGCAGCTGTGTTCTTTTCTTATTTATTTAAAAGACGGATTGTCTGTTTGCTTTTATTTTAAGGTTGAAAATGTGAGCTCTTAAACATCTTCTTGCTTTTAATTTCAAAGGACTACGTTGCAACTCGATGGTATCGTGCTCCTGAACTTTGTGGCTCCTTTTTCTCCAAAGTAAGCTGCCTTCTATGCCCACTGTATCATCCTATATTTCTTAGGTATCATATACCACTACCAAGGTGTATCAAGGCATGCATAAGACCTAATGTTTCTGAATTAATTACTCCTTATCATCAATTGATGTTTCTTTACATTGGTTTATTCTCTTTTTTTCTCTTCTGTTTTCTTATGTAAAGAACCAACTCAAATAAAAGCTTAAACTGATAGTTGAAGGTTCAATATAAACTTTGTACGCTAACATGCCTCCTCATGTGCAAGCTCATTATCGCTTTGCACTTGACCGGGCACAGGTCTTCCTCTTGTCTTGTACTGAAATTTTAATAACTCTGTGTGGCGGCAGGGCCTGATATGTGATTTCTAAGTCAACTAGGCTTTGGTACCATGTAAAACTTTACTCCAACCCAAAAGCTTAAGCTATTAGGTGGAGGGCCTGATTATTAAAAAATGTTAAAGTTCCAGCCAAAGGCTGCAGAGACCTTGCATGTTGCTCCAATACCATGTAAAACACCAACTCAACTAAAAGCTTAGGCTTACAGTTGAAGGCTCAACGTTATACTCTTAATATCTTGATTCATTTACTACTTATAAACTGTTGACATTGATCTTGATTGTGATGTATATATGTATTGCAAGGGGTAATTGCTTTGCTGGCTAATACTTTTGCTGTCTCCAGAGAAAATGTATATTAATATCTTTTAATATACATTGTATGAAATCTGCAAGATGTCTACATTGAATGAAAACTGGTTACTTGTTATTAACCTCATATATTTCTTACACTTATTCTGTGTGATTTGTGGATTATTAGGGTCTAGGGAGGTATTTCTAGCACTGACTTTTTACTCTTTAAGATTATTAAACATGTCTTTAGTTGCACTAGCATAAGTGGTAATACATAGCACCGACGGCTAGAGTTGTCCACTTCTCCTTCAGGAGGAACCTTGATGTCTGGTACCTGCACAAGTGTTGTGTGGTTAAGAGCTTGAGCATCTGTCTCTTGTAACATTCAGTCTGGCTCAGCATTTTCATGTCGAGTCTTAGTTTATCTTAATTCTTGTCTTCTATGGAGATATGCAGTCTCCATTATTGAATGTAGACCCTTGCTGAGTTAATATGATCTAGGGCCACATCCAGGGTTGATCTTAACATGTTGATGTGTTGTTACCTTATTTGGATTGCTGGCACTAGGCTAGTTCAGTATTGAAGCGTGCATTTATTTACACGAGTGGCCATATATTCAATGTTGAAGCATGCATTTAACTTTGGAGCTTGACCCATTGTTCTGCTTTTATTTAAAACTTATGACAACTTGCCAAATTGTAGGGTACTTATGTATTGAATAACATGTATTCATGCATACCTATAAGAGTATGTAGAATGTTTTTTTTTTTCATTGTCAAGTGCTTCCTCGGGTTGTGATCCATTTCGAAGGGTGGTGAGTGGATTCTGGGGTAAGCTTGACAGGTAAACGGTTTGGTTCATAGGTATTATGAAAGGTCGAAAATGAACTTGAATAATCTGATTTATCAAGACGTAGGTAGTGGAATAAATAGTCTCAAATTAGAAAAATATGAAATAAAAAAAATACACAGGCGAAGATAAATCCTACTTACAAGAGTGATATTTTAGTAGTAGAAATCTAAAACACTACACGCATAACCATAACTATTATCACATGATTGCACTGCTATTAGAATTATTTACACCAACATAAATCACATTTTCATTTACAAGATAATGTGTAGTGCACAAATTTTCACTTTAAATTAAATGTACCAATTAAGCCATATCATGTAGAACAAAAGAGACATCCATTCATTTTCTTTTCTTTTCTAAGATTTGTATATAAATCAAAGACATTGATAACATGTTAATGGTACTCCCTAGCTACCTAAATTCCCTCGTAACCAAAAAAAAATTAAAACAAGATTAAAATGCGGTTAAAACACGTCTATCGACTAATTAAAATAAAAACTCTGCACCAAGTACAGAATCTGGAATTCCAATAGATAACGTCAGCTCTAACGTATGCAAGGGCATACACAGAGGAAAGAAACGACCACTTCTTAGAAATATGCAAAGTTGTTAGGGCATATTTATCGTCCATCTACATCTTATTTGGGACACACGTCCTGGACATTGTCCTTTACCATCATTTGACCAAATCATCAAAGTTTTCATATAGCCGGACAAACATCATCCTCTGAAAACCGTCTAACTTTTCCAGCGCCATATAATTTACCGTTTTTTTCTTTTTTCTTTTCTTGCTGGGTGGTAAGTTTGGTGAGACATTTTCTTTGTCCGAGGCGTCCTTTGCTGGATCGTCTGTGTTAGTGACACCGTCTGTCTTACTAGTGGTGTCCGCTACCTGGCTGTCCTGCAAAGTTTTCTTTTTACGACCTCTCTTTTTATACTTTGTTTCTACATCAGCAAATATTTCATCCACGTCTTTTTGGACTCCTATTGCCTTTTCAATACATGTCCGCATCTTACTCTCCTCTGCTTCGCCAAGTTCTCGTCTTGAGCGTTTTCTCAGCTTTTGGAACTCCTGCAGTTTTTTGTCCCTGGACTCTTTTTCCTCCAGTTCATGACGTCTTTTTTCACGAGCAAGCTGTCTCGCTGCTCGTTCGGCGGCCTGGTCATGAATTTCCATGTCTAGGACTTCGTCTTCATCGTCCTGTTCGATCTCATATTTTTCTCTTTCTTTCGGCGTAACTTTCTCTTTAATTTTTTCGATTAGAGGCCTTGCGTCCGACTTTGATTGGAGTTTCGGATCCTCTTGCAGCTGTTTCTGTTGATCGACCGTCAGGTACAGAGTCATTTGTCTAGCATTGACTATGTGTTCGTCCGTGTCATCCGCTACACTTCGGACTCTATAAGCATTATCGCCTACATGCTTTTTCACCAAATAGGGACCGTACCTCTTTGGAAAAAGCTTCTTTGAAACGCCCTTGTCATAAGATGACTGCCTATGCTCAGTAAGCATAACCATGTCACCTTGTTGGTAGCAGATCGGATCACCATGTAATTTATAAAATGCGACCTCATCTTTCGACCTCTGTATCTTACGTCTTTCTCGGATGTAAGAAAGTATCGCCTGTCTGTCTGACATTTCGTCCACCCGCAATTCCAGCAGCTCTTGAGTGTATACGGCCTTCCTCGCAAGCTTATCGGCGGTGTGATTATTCCGATCAAAACTCCTAGCTGGAGTATATCTCAACTCAAAACGTTCAAATTTTGCCTTTAAATCCAGGATTTCCTGGAAAATTTCTTTATGGCAGACAGGCTTGCGTCCGGCATTTTTCCATCCATTCGTGCGCCATTTTTCGACATTATGATTTATGGCTGTTGTAAGGTAACACGAATCCGAGAAAATTTTCCCACGTCTGATACCTGCCTTTAACATTATTTTCATGGCAGTGACAAGTGCCAATATTTCGGCTAGGTTATTTGTCGGCCTATATTTCGGGTGTCTGACTCGTTCGGAGACATTAAGCTCTCCAGTTGGAGTCCAGGCTATTCCAATTCCGGCCACTGCACTGTCCGATCCATTGTTCGAACAAGCGCCATCGACTGCGGCCCACACATAGCCTTCTTCGTCCGTTATCAACTGACTAACGTCCATAGGGTGTTCAAGTAGCAAGCTACTTGGCACCGACTGTGGATTGCTAGCAACCAAGTCCTGTTGCAGCTTTTTTAACAGGTACTTAGCGTTGATTTTTGTAGTCTTAACCGGGAGGTTGGCCAAAAATGGGTCTTCAATGCCCCATACCTCATTTGGCTTCACACCAAATTCAGTAGGGGTCTTATTGATTTCGTCCTCAATCTTCTTTACGTGGACATGCCATCCATGGTGACTATAATTGTCATTTTCGGCCTTGTTATTGATTTTGACACGGAGCCTATCCCCTATAATTCTCATGGTCCTTTCGACCAAACTAGACTGGGGGTTATAGGCTGTCGTATGTCCGACTTTTATTTCATGCGCCTGTAAGAGTTCATTCCATGAAGAACTGGTGAACTGAGATCCGTTGTCCGTTATTACCTTTCGGACTTTGTACCCTTTGTCCTCTACGTCCTTCAGGACAACTTCCATGGCTTGCACCACTTGGTCGGCTGGGACGTTTTCCAAAGGTACAATCCAGACCTTTCCAGTAAATACGTCCTTAACTACCAGAAGGTAGCGTGGCTGTCCGTGCTCATTAGCTATAGGACCACATAAATCGGCCGATAGGACGTCCGCAATCGTGTAGGACTCTATTTGAGAGAACTGTAACCGTTTTCTTTCACTATAGCCTTTGTTTCTCTTACATGTCACACACTCACTTGTAATGACTCTAGTTGTCTTGACAACATTTGGACTGTAATAGAGTCTTTTGAAGACAGCTTCGACCTTATTGGCTCCAATATGTCCGTACATTTCATGGAGATATACAATAGTGTCTCGGAATAACTCGTCCGGCATCACAGGTACTCTTGAACCGTCCCTGAACTTTCGAAATAATACTTCAATGTCCTTTTCTCGGACCAAAGCATATTTCTGTTGAATCTTCCTTTTCGACTCCAACTGCTTAGCTGTCATATCGACCTCGTCTGCTAAGAGTTTACGAATGGTTTTTGAACACATCCGGTCCTTCCTTTGGAAGATGTCTATCCGACTGAGATGGTCAATAATTTCGTCCTTGATTAAGTCCACCAGTGATACCTTTTCTGGCAACATATTCGTCCAGTCACATTTATAGACAGTTAATTCCGGAGCTTGGACTCCATACCATGCCCCTCGAACCTTGTGCTTGAGATCATACGTAAGATCATAGCAGTTTAGTTCAGTGATCCAACCGGCGGCCTTGCGATGAACTTTTGCAAGTGTTGTAAACTTATGTACGACCGATTTGATGTCACTTCGGACATGTATCTTTCGTCCATGTAGCCAAAGCTGCAACTTGTTAATAATTTTTACAAGTGCAAACATTTCTTTTTCGACCAGCGTGTAACGTTTCTGGTGATCTTTCAGTGCACAACTAGCAAACATAACGACCTTATCTTCACCATCAATGTTTTGAAAGAGTACACCATTTATGGTGTCCTCAGTTGCGACTGTGTCCAGGTGGAGATCGTGTCCTGCCTGTGGAGCCATTAATTCAAAGTCCTTTGTGAATTCGACCTTCAGTTTCTCAACTGCGTCCTGTTGGTCCGGTCCCCATTTGAATGGGACACCTCCTCTTACCAGATCATATAACTGCCTTACAATGTCCTGGTAATTAGGAATAAAACGACTATATATTCCTGTGAGACCAATTAAGGACAACACCTGTTTAACGTTTCCAAGGTGTACTTTACCAGTTCGTTTCCATGTATGTTTTTTAATGAACTCCAAGAAACCTTCGATTTTCTTGTTTTGTTTCCCAATCGTTCCAGGCGATAGATTGAAACCAAGATGGTCCGTCGACCGTGTAAAAAATTTACATTTATTCGGGTTTAATTTGAGTCCGTGCTCTCGCAGGATACCAAAGATCAGGACAAGAAGTCTGAGCATCTCTCTAAAGGTTAAAGACCTCAAGAGAAGATCGTCCACATACTTAGTCACACCAGGTATGTCTGGAATGATTGAATTAATCATTCTGACAAATTCGGCAGAAGATATTTTTAAACCATAAGGAAGTCTCAGCATATGGTAGACACGTCCGTCGACTTGGAATCCGCAGTACTTGCGAGACTCTTCGTCCAGCAGTAGCTGCCAAAATCCGGCAACAAAATCGAGACTACTAAAAAATTTAGCATCTCCGTCCGACGTGATAATCCTGTCTATCAGTCCGGCCTCATTGTAATTTGGCTCCAAAATTGGATTCAATTCGACTGGATTCAGACATAACCTTATGCTACCATCCTTCTTTTCATTTGGAACCAGGGGGTTGATGTAAGTGGTGTCCGATTCTTCGGCTATTTCGTGTTCCAACATTTCGACCAAGGCCCTTCTAATCTTTCCGAGTTGATGATTAGAAGGTGTGTAATTCGGACCTCTAAATTTTGGAATATTGTCCGGGTCAATAAACCTTAGCTTGACTTTTGCCCCTGTAAACGTCCCTGGGTACCGACTAAATATGTCCTTGAACTGTATAAGCTCGTCAAATGCTTCGTCCGACTCTTCTTGAGTAATCCTTTTCTCCCTAACAGCGTCATTCAAATACCTTTTCAGGTTCTTTTCATAGACGTCCGGACCGTCGTCCGCAGGCGACCTGTCCTTTCGGAAGAAATTGGCAAGATCGGCTCTATTGACAATTTCAGTTATTTCTTGAACGTCCTCTTTATCAAATGCCAGGCGATTCGCACTCAATTTTTGAGCCCTACACTCGTCTCTTGTCAAGAACGAGAGCTTTTCAGCTACTTTCGACCCTCGCGGCTTGCAACTAGCTGTTCCGGCCTGAAAATCTATGCTAATGCCCAGTTTTTCAATCGAATTTGTTCCTAAGAGGAGCAGATTATTATCGCCAGGTAAGACAAAGAATGGAATCTTTAACTTGTGCTTACCATATTTCAATGGGAGGACTAGTACCTTTTTCCATGAAAGGACGTTTCTATTATCGGCCAGACCACAACTTATTGGTCTTTTCAAATAAATATACTCAAGGTGTTCTTTATAATCCTTGATCAACCATTCGGCCGTTTTTTCTGATATGGCATTCGGTACTGCCCCTGAATCCAGCTGTATTAACAATTTAGTGTCCACAAACGTGAGTGGAATTACACAAGTCTTTGCTTTTTCAAGACCTTCCATTAAGCTTCTCACATTTGGATCGTCCTCAGCTGGATTGGTAATTTTGTTACTTTCGTCGTCTTGGTTAGACAAACCGTCCGTTCTGTCCAAATTGTCCGGACCATCTGTCCGACCTACTGTGCTGGACAACGCTTGGTTAATGTCCAGTGTGTCTTGTCGACCATTGGGGACTGCCCCATTACTTAACGACCTGGACTCAGTGTCAGGTTTGTTTCCTGTCTGACTTATCCGCGACTCATTCTGTTTTTTCCATTCTTGGCAAGCAAGTTTCAACTGACTGTGCCACTCTGGTGTGAGTTTCACCTCGGAAGGTGTGAGTTCTTCTATCACCTCAGTGACAGGACGTCCGCCCACTTTTGGTATCTTTGCTTTCGTCTTCTCATAAGTTTCTTTCTCTCTTATGAGGTAGTTGTCCTCGCCCTCTGTCACTATTTGGGCAGATTTTTTCGTCCGTTTTTCGAGACATTCTTCTTCCAAATCTAGTGACGACCTTTTTGGCTTGAACTTGTAATTATAACATTTTTTAAGTTCGAAAAATAATTCTTCCTTTGCATGATGATTCGGATAGTAGCGTCCTGTCTCACGACTTTTATGGAACCTATTGTTCCTCGGCATTACATATCCGTTTTTGTCTGACTGAAATTTCAGACGTCCGTCTTCCAGTTTCTTCATGCGTATGAATACTGCGGCCGGAGTCCACCATAAGGTGGTCGTCATATTATCGCAAACGTCTTGAAATATTCGTCTCATTGCAAAGTACCGTTTTGAGGACACTTTCCTCTCACCTTCCTTTCTCAGCCTTACCATAGGGTAAAGTAACTTGATGTCCACAAAGCCTTTTTCTTTGAGAATGAGGACAATTTCTTGAAGATGTCTTCTCAATTGCTCATCTCTTATAGAACCGTAATTTAGCTCAGACATACCCAACGACAAAATGATCTTATTTTTGTCAAACGTCTTGCTCTTTATGTAGTCGCGTATTTTCGTCAGAGTGGAGTTTTCTCCGACACCAACGTCCTTCGTGTCATCTATATCGACCACCCTACCATCGCAATTTGGTAGTTGAGATGCAATGTACTGAGCTAATGCATCTCCGAGTATTACATATTCTTCAAATGGAATTTCACATTCTGAAGCGTCCGTCCTTTGAGAGGACTCATCGTCCGCATCGCTTTCAGCAATGTCCGCGTCAGGTGAGACGTCCTTCAATTCCATTTTCAATTTATTTGTGACTAATTTAGGTTTTGACTTCTTGCTAGAAGTAGCATCACTTGATTTACTTCTGGCGTCCGTTCCATTACCATCTTTTGTCTGATTTGACCTAGCATGACTATTCAACCTACTTCTAGACTGTCCTGTACGTCCGTATTGCACTTGCTGCAGTTGTGATGTTGGAGTTTTCGTGATAAACTCCTCATACTTTGTGAGTTGTATGAGACGCATCGCAAATGGAATTAACTCTTCTCTTTCTTCGTCCTTTCTAAAGCGGACTCGCATCCTTTCGTCCATTTTACAATACACAGTGTCTACTATCCAGCTTAAATTCATGTCCATGTTGGACAATATTCTTAACCAATTAAGCATGGTACCAGCTACGACCCTAGACGACTCATGAGGCACTTCTAATTCATTTTCAAAGTAATGCATTATTTCGTCCTGTTTACTCTGACTCCACTCATGTCTGAGAAAACTGTCTCTCAGCTGATAATACCCTGTAACACCATGATTATGTATTTGTTTTCCATACAGCAACTGATGGATCAACAATCAGTTGCCAAAATGCTGTACAGTACAAGACATTGGATGCGGACATATCTTCCATAATGCCCTCAAACTTTTTCACAAAAAGATGAGGTTCAAACCTGTAAGACTCGTCATACTTTATGTTGAGTGACTGTAAAGTACTCATCTTAAACGACATTGTACCTGCAGCAAAATCTATGTTATAACTTAAAGGTTCTTTAGCAATACATAACGCCATATTTGTCTGTAAAGTATTCGGATCAGTTTCACTTGAAACTGTCCTATTCGGCCTGTTGATGCTAGTAGATGGTAAACGACCAGTTGGTGATGCTGACCTAGCTCTGGGTTGCAAAGCAATTCGGCTATTGACATAAGTCTGTGTACGTCCAACTTGTAGATTGAGCCTAACATTGTTATCGTCCGTTTGAAATGACTGATGGGTACCGGACACACCATTTGGATGGGACATATTCGGCTGTGTGCGGACACAGGACCTAGATGCCCCAGAAGGGGGGAGGGAAATAGACCGTGTATTCCCATTCATACTAGTACGTCCTTGTAGCAATGAGCTACCGACCATCATGTTATTACCAGTCTCAAAACGTCCGTCCCTGTCCAGACCACGTCCGAGCCCGTCTGGACCACGTCCGAGCCCGTCCAGACCATGTCCGAGTCCGTTGAGACCACGTCCGAGCCTGTCCAGACTATGTCCGAGCCCATCCCGACCACATCCGGTATCCAACCAAGGACACGAACCAACGTCTAGTTCAAAATCACCACTTTGCCTTTCGGCAAATGTTACGACATGCCGCCTACCTCTTTGTACTTCAGTAGGATTATCCTGTAACGTCCGTGACATAAACTGTCCGTCTGAGCGGCCATCAAACAAGTTTGACATATTATTTTCACGAATTCGGGAATTATTACCTATATTATTACGACTATTTAATTCCATTCTAGGTATACTTCGGCCGATGTTATTACCGAATGTATTATTTTCACTATTATTGTGCAGCTCAGAGCAGAAAAAATCGTGTCTGCTCATTATTGCATACACTAGATAACCAAGCCGGGTATAAAACGACCAAACGGAGTAGGTACAAACGTGAACGAGTGTACACTACGTACCAACGACCTTGAGCAACGAGTATGCCGTTCAACAACGAACCCAGTAACGTTTTTCACTTTTGAACAGGTTGCACAATGTCCGGATATTTTCACGTCTTTGCATGAAACACAGGACAACGAACGGATGTTTTGCCTTATCTTAGTGGCAATTTCACGTCTAGGTATACCGTTTACGGATAAAAAACACTCGCGAATTCGATTTTAAACGTATTACGAACGTATTTATTACGCGAATATGCGAAAAATGATGATAAAAAATACACTAACCTTGTTGTTGTGTTGTATATTTCACTGGATCGTTTTTTCTTCCTTGAAAACTGAACTCCTACAGCTGAATTAGTCTGTATACAAACTCCGACGAATGAAACGACCTTTTCTAACCAATGTAGGTGGAATATTGAACTTCACTTAATGAACATACATTTGCACTATTATAGGTAATACCTAGAACTATAATTACACACGACACGCGTCCGTGCAGTTCTGCTCAAAAGGCTCGTTGCCTCGACGTCCGTTCAGAGGAGCGATTGCTCTAAGCGACCTAAGACAACTGCGAAGCAGACACGGCAGTCTGTTTCGGTCGTCCGCATCTCGCGGAACTAATCCGCTAGATGGCACTGCACCAGCAGTGTTACCGACGACCGAGGGCATATATTCCCTGCTATAACGAGTACCTTGGGTCCTCACCTACCCTCTACATATGCCCCGGCTGCGGGGACCCGCGTAACCAGAGGGCGCGTCTGGGCATCGAAGCCTAAAAACCACGACAATATCGACCGGTGGTAGAGGTAGGAGGACCCACTGCCCCGCTTCGCTGTACAGAAAGACCTCAACGACCTTTTTCAAAAAGAAAAAGTACACTAAAATATGTTGTCCACCATGGACAGACATCGTCCGTTTCCCTAATGAGCCTTGTTTTCGCAGAACTGACTTCTAATTCTACGACAATCTCGCGGTGTATAGGTATATAACAAGTGTAAAATACAAATACATAAATACAATAAAAAATTACACAAAAATAGCATTCACAAAAAATATAACAATGCAAAAAATTACAAAAAAGTTGTAACCTTGTAACTTGTGCCTATTATGAAATAAACCAGTCTGCAAAAGTTTACAACTCAAAAAATGCAAACTAATGCAGTCATTGTGAAAATATCAAAGTTTATCTTGGTATGAAAGCGTGATGACGATGTACACTTTTATTTGCACTTACCTAATTTGTGTTGTATGCTATCAGGAAATTCAACGTGGTCCATTTTGACATTTTTGACCAAGTTATTTTTTTCTGTTTTTGTTTTTATTTTTGTATGTATGTATTGGTGCGTATTTTTTGGTTTGTTATACTT
>JAYMTG010000630.1:0-10000 GCA_036897565.1 Pelargonium exstipulatum
ATTAGGCTTTTTGAGATTTTCTCGCAAAAAGTTGACAATTTTTAATAATGTTTGTCAAAAAATAAAACTTTTCTGTTCAGCATATTTTTACTGAAAAAGTGATTTTTTGACAAAAAAGATCTAAATCTTCAACAACGAAAAAATACGAGACCTTTTGTCAATTTTGACTAAAAACGAGATTATTTGGAATTTTTGTCAGAAAACAAGACTTTGACAATTTCAGCAAAACTGAGAGATTTTGGAAATTTCTGGTAAAAAATAAATTTTTGAATATATTTTTGGAAAATCAAAGTTTTTGGAAGAAAACACCAATTAGCAATTTTTGACATAAAAATAAGAAATTTTGCCAATTTTTAGCAAAAATCGAAACTGACAAATTTTTAGCAAAACTTTGAATTATTGACAAAAAAACTTTTTTTGCATTTTTGGTGAAAAAATCGAAACTTTTTTCGAATTTGTTGATTGAAAAAAAAAGGAGAATTTTTGTGAATAATCGATACTTACAAATTTTTGAAAATGATTTGCAAGTTTCTCTTTCCCTTTCCATACTCTTGAGTGGTTTTACGTCGTTGGCTTTGTAAATATTACGTAAGTACGTTGATCGAAAATTATAAAAATTATGTTCATCACAACTAAACCAATAATCAGACCTCCACAGTAACATAAAAACCAAAGTTCAAGAACGTAATAAAACAATTAAGCTCAAAACATCACTGGAATTTCAAATTTTAGCTCCAGTTGGTTAATTTCTCATTATATTCTCAGTCAAAAAAAAAAAAACAGAATTGAAAATTCAATCATCCAAACGACGGCATTATGTTCATCACAAATAAGCTTATAATCAAACAACCGAAGTAAATAAAAACCTAGTGAAATGATTAAGCTTACAGCACCACAGTAATTCTAAATTGCAGTTGGTTAATTTTCTTATAAATTTTCTCAGTAAAAATATCACAACCGAAAAAAGAATCATCTTCACAATGACATTACATTCATCACAACTAAGCTTATAAAAACACACCAAAGTAAAAAAGATTCCAAAATAATGAAATGATTAAGCTCAAAACGTCACTAGAATTCTATTTAAGCTCGAAATTACAATAATGACATAATGTTCATCACTAGTAAGCTTATAATCAGAGCTCTGAAGTAACATAGAAATTGGAAACCAAATTTTTGAAAACCTAAAAAAATGATTTAGCTCAAAACAACAAAATCATTATCGAAAGTCCGATCATCTAAACAGTGACATAATGTTCGTCACATATAAGGATATAATCAGACCGCCACAGTAATACAAAAATCCGACGAAATGATTAAGCACAAAACGTCACTAGAATTTGAAATTTCAACTTCTGTTGGTTTATTTTATTATCTTTTTTCTCAGTAACAAAATCACAATTGAAAATACAGTCATCTAAACAATGACATTATGTTAATCACAACTAAGCTTGTAGTACTGGAATTCACAATTTTCAGCTTCCGCTGGTTTATTTACTTATCTATCTTCTCAATAACAAAATCACAACCAAAAATACAATCATCTATACAAGGACATTATGTTCATCACAATTAAGATTCTAATCAGACCACCGCAGTCTCATGAAAACCAAAACTACAACAAAATATATACTAATGAAATGATTAAGCTCAAAACCTCACTGGAATTCAGATTCTCAGCTTCCATTGCTCTATTTTCTCAGTAGCAAAATCACAATCGAAGATACAATCATCTAAACAACAACATTATGTTCAACACAACTAAGCTAATAATAAGACCACCGAAGTAAAATTAAAACAAAATTCCAACAACCTAACAAAACGATTAAGCTCTAAACGTCACTGGAATTCAACATTTCAGCTTCCGTTAGTTTATTTTCTTATCTCCTCTTTCAGTAACAAAATCACAGTCGAAAACTCAATCACCTAAGCAATCACATTATCTTCATCACAACTAAGCTTATAATAAGATCACCGAAGTAAAACAATAACAAAAATTCCATGATTCAGCTCAAAACGTCACAGGAATTCAAAATTTAACTTCCTTCGTTTCATTTTCTCATCCATTTTCTCAGTAACCACACAAGTATGGTTCTGAATTTTAGCGATAAAATCCTCGGAAATGCGAGTACAGTTCAGATCCTAAAATGGATCATTCCAATCAGAATAAGCAGAAAAATAGATAGAGAGCGAAGCAAATTGAAAATACCGATCAGAGGAGAGAGACGAAGGACAGGTCCTTGAGTCGATGAGGAGGAGAAGAGGAACTGTAGAGAGAGAAAATTACAGTATCGATATATATAGGTGCTTAAATTGTTGGACACGATATGCTAAGATGCGCCTGTGTGCGTATAGGCGCACGCCACGTCAGCTCCGTCACAGACATGGGCTTGGTCTTGATTGTACTATCTGTTTAGTAGCAGTTTTGGGCTTTTTAATGACCAAGCCCAGTCCAATGACTTAAATAATTTTATTATTTATTTACGCACTTAAACAAAAGTAATTTGCGTCACTCTTAAATATGTCGACAAACATTTTCAAATAAGCGCGTGCATTTTTTTTATCCAATTACTTACAACACGAACCAATTTCATTTTAGTATCTCAACTATCAGTTTTGTTTCGAGTTCAATGCTAATTTGTTTCAAATTTACCCATTTGTATTTGTGTCTATAAGAATCTTGAAATATTGTGTCACGACCAAATTTTAATCAAAAATTGTATAATCGAGTCACAGGTCACTATGATAATTTTGTCAATTTTGGTTGCTCAATTATACTTTCAAAATAGTTTCATTGTAAATTTAAGCAATTGTAACGTCAGCGAAACAAAAAGTAAAACTTGTTTCGTATAAGCCGTTTTGTTCATCAGATTGTCCATGTATGCATGTTTAGTATTCATCAACACAAAGTCGAGATTAAGATCATATTAATTCGAACAATTAGTTAGAGCCAAGCATCGCTTAGCCAAAATACTAGTACAATTTGAGTAACAAAAAACTAAAATCACACTATTAGTTACAACAGTCAATTATTTTTGTATAATTATAGTATTTAATGATCAAATGTTTATAAAATAAGTAGTTGCCAACTAAACATTCATATCCTCAAAGCAGTCCAATCCATCTAATTTTGTTAGATCAAACTGAATCAAAATCAAAAACCTCAAACATTTTATATAAATACGCAAATAAAATTGAACAAAAACCTCAAAAATGGAGAAGGAACTCGAAAATAAGAGAACCCAGAAGCATACAATTGTGCGAAAGGCGAGAGACTTCGATTTGAAGTTCATGTTGGAGATTGTGAAGCACAAGCTGATTAACGAGTGCCAAGGAGGTTGCTGGAGAATCCGAACAGCGCTGTCCGATCAGTCTGCAAATAATCACGCAATGGTTCATCACAAATTTCAAGATCCAGACGCGAGCAATGAAAGTTCAAACAATGCATGATGTTTCGGTACAAATTTGAAAGATTTAGAAGTGAGCAATGAGTCGTGTCGTGTGTTCACTTCCATAATCTGAAAGCGAAACGATACAGCATGCATATATGCAGAAATGAAATGTCGATCTCTGAATCCGAACATTGTTCGATAATGTGTAACAATTCATCACAAATTTGAAGATCTAGAAGTGAGCAATAAAATCGAGCAATGTTTGTAGGATCAATATGCAGAAAATGCGTATGAAGGCGATTCGAAACAGTATGCATACGCAGAATCGAAATATCAATCTCAAAATCTGATCATTGTTCGTGCAATCAATATGCAGATAATGTATAATGTTTCGGCACAAATGCGAAGGATATATAGAGCCGAGCAATGAGTCGCATATTCACTTTATATGCATATGCAGTAATGAAATATGAATGTCAAAATCCGAACATTGTTCATGCAATCAATGTGCAGATGATGCATAATGTTTCAGCACAAATTTGAAGGATCTAGAACTGAGCAATGAGTTGTTCGTAATCTGAAAGCGATTTGAGATCCTATGCATATGCAGAAACGAAGAATCGATCTCAAAATCCAAACATTGTTCATGCAATCAATATGCAGATAATGTTTGGGTTCAAAATCGGAATAAAAACCATCAATGTACCAAATATCCTTGTACGATATAATTCTGAACCAGTAAGAGAATCAGTAAAGTAATATATTTGGCAATTCGTGTGTGCGTGTCAGCTAAAGGTTGATTGTGTGTTGCAGTAATCGTGTTGAGCATGAACATGACACGTTTAGTAATCATGTTAAACGTTAACACACGTTTATAAACACAAAACATGAACAAGACACATCACAGCAAAACAAAATTGTTACAAACACGACACAACACATTTTCCACGATAGAACCAACATGTTTGACTCGACACTATCCAATATTTTTGAAACGAAATTGCCCAACACATTTGACACATAACTAGAATTAATCTACAATTTAGCTGCCTAAATAGACAACCACCTCAAGGAGCGAGTACCTGAAATAAAGCTTCATAAAAGACGATCACACCTCAAGAAGCGAAAGCGACATGTAATTATAATGAACCAGAAGAGCCATCCTCGATAATCTGAAAAAGTAAATGCTCATTGAATCTTTAATCTTTCTCAGCTTCCACTTGTACAAACGTTTCTTTCGTATTATTTGTCCCGCCGGTGGAACAAAATCTTACAAGATCCTCGAACAAGTCCTTGCCATGAGCTACACAAGGGAAATGAATATTATGAATTCACTAATGTGCACAGAGATATAGACCCAAAACCCAATAACCCGAAATGACTCAGATGGGGTACAAAAAACGCAAAGCTCAAAGGGTCTAACAAAATAGTAATCATCTGCAAGTCGTATTACTTGCAAGTCATAGTAAAGTTTCTAACAAACATTACTAATGTACACATAATTATAGACCCAAAACCCGAAATGGTAAAGATGGAGAAAAAGATTACTGCAAAGCTCAAAGGGCCTAACAAAACAGGAACCATCTGTGAGTCCTACTAAAGTTTCCATCTTCAATCGCACTCACATTAAAACCTGTTAACAAAACAAAATTACCAAAACAGTTGTTCACCGTTAATTACGGCCCATCCTCCATGTTAACAGGAGGATTCATTTCTTTTCTTTTCTTCTGCAAGAAGTAAATCAGCAACAATTGATGCAGCATTGATTATGATAATATAATTCAGACCATATTAACACAATACTATCAAACCGAATCTTCAGAAAAGCAACTTGTTCTTTTCAGGAGCAGAGAAAGACAAATCCATAACAATGGCTATCTTTCTTGTTCCTTCTTCGCTTTTTTTCAAATGTCCAAACCGAATCATGGACAAAAGTAAGGTCCACGAAGAATTCACTAGTGCATGTCAGGGAATCTTCAGCACTGATTATGCTCATTCCAAAAAAGAAGATTGGGTAGCTTTTTTTGGTTTAAAGTTGATTGATAATCATCAAAAAAGACGGGCAAAGAGAGGTATATTATTACACGCTTTCTACTCAAATTCCTAAACTCTTACTCATCTTAAAGAGAATTTCTAATTACAGGTATTATACTATCATACAACTGTAATGCATAGCTAATCGACAACCTCCTAACATGCTTCTCCTCAAATAAATAAAATATAGCGAGAAATGTAAAGAGAAACAGAGTCTAAATCACCACTTACCATATTTAACTTGACGCGGAAAATCCATAACCTCGATGTGAGCTTCGTACCATCGCAAGTCAAGACAACAATTAATTAAATTATTAATGACAATAGAAACCGAGGAACATGTTATGCAAAAAAGCAAGTGGCATGGCGGCTTAGGAATGTTACTATGTAAGACAAAAACATGTATATTTCCAAGCTCCATGAATCTAGATTTCAAAGTCACCCAATGCATCAAAATGTACCAACACGTAGGCAAACAACTAATCAAGGGTTCATACACATAAATATCATGTATACAATAATGTTGAGCGACTAAAATATCATTAAAAATGTACCATGAATCCTGATATCAAAGTCACCAAGATATTTTATCAACTGATCAAAATAAAACCAACACGTAGCATTTCGGAATCTGTTTTTCCCAACACGAGTTACATTTCAAGTCAAACTTCGTTTTGTAGTTCCAGCAAAGGCAAGCAACTAATTAAGGGTCCATATCAGCACAACACAAACCGCATATACGATAGCAATAGATGTTATGCCACTAAACTAGGGTAGCAAGAAGGAATCTGTATTTCACAACATAAGTTACATTTCAGTTCAAACTTTGCTTAGTAGATTCAGGATAGGCAAGCAACTAATCAATGGTCCATATTAGGACAACACAAATATTGTAAATACTATAGCAATAGAAACTGTGCAACTAAACAAGGGTCTATATTATCTGCAAATATCATAGAAAATACACAAACTCGTAGCACTTAAGAGTGTCTGTCTTTCCCAACACGAGTTACATCTCAATTCAAACTTCACTTTGTTTGATTCAGCAACGGCGAGCAACTAATCAAGTGTCCATATCATATGACAACACAATACACAATAGCTATAGATGTTGTGCAACTAAACAAGGGTCAATATTAGAACAACTCGAATGTTGACGCGTCTTGTACAAAGGCAAACAGAAATGTGGGCAAGGCTGCTCCGTGGTCCACTTTCAGATAAATACAAGAAATATCAAATAAAACCTAGTCTCATGAGCTTCCTTTCCCTTGCAGATTCGACTCTATCAAGATATGCCTTGCTTACAGTTTCTACCTCTCAAGACATGAATTCTTATGTGTCTCTCACAAGTCATAACAACCACCCTTCACATTCCCTCTATCCTTACTTTTTCCAGATACATAGTCCAAGCAATATAGGCCACAAGAATAAGCCTTTCGATGCTTCACAGAAGCCCACAACAAAACTGTGGTCAACAGAGCCTCCACACTTTCAAGTGGCTGAGCACCAATCAAAGTTGTCCGCTTACATTTAGACCGAAGCCAAGCCAAGCCAACCCAACTGCTGCTGGCAAGTGGTTAATGACTCCGTCAAAAACAACATATGCTTTTGCTATCAAAAGTCTAAATCTTCAAGTTCAATCTTAAGCTGATCAGTCACGAAAACAATTTGTAAAAGTCATAGTTAACCATGACAAAAGCTTCACAGCCTGTCACTATAACGCATCATATGCAACAAAGAGACTAACAGCTAATGTACATTTCCAGGAAACAAACCTGGTCAATCCTAAGTTAATCACTGCCCTAAAACTCGTTTAACAACCTAAAATTGTCCTAAAGCAAATTTGTAGCAGATCCGTAGTTCACAATGACTAATAACTTCACAGCCAGTCATTATACTGTATCAAAAAGTAACAAAGTGACTACATGCTAATCTACTTTTTTAGGCAACAGAACCTGTTAAAACCAATAAACACTTTCCACTAATAAGAATCCAAAATCTTCATGTTCAATCCTAAGCTTAACACTGTCCTAAAGGCTGCTTACAACAGACCCACTGTTAAAATTGACAAAAGCTCCACAGCCTGTCACTATAAATACATCATCAAAGTAATGAAGAGACTAAGACAAAATAAAAAACAAAAGAATATGATTTCAGAATCTCCTTATAGTTGCACAACACAACAACCCACAGAAGAACCAGCCCAGAAAGGCCCTACACAGGATCGCAAGTGAATGAATAAAGATAAAGGGTAATCAATTCAAAAGGAAGGCCACCACCAAATCATCATGAAACAAATAAGCTAAAAGAACATTACTTTTATAGCATGTAAGCTCAAAGAATGTCAAGAAGAACGAACAAATGCAGCTGAAAGAAGAAGGCTAGAATGTTTTAAAACTAAAATTCAGAAAGTCTGTTAATCAAGACATAAAAGAAGAGGGAATAAGATCCCGAATTCACAAAGGGCAGATTCGGTTTCCCACTCCCTCTTTCCCACAAAATGTAAAAGACACAGTCCTGTCTCTCACATCTGTTGTTCTTTATCAATTTAAAGACAATAAAATAAATGAAAAGACAACCTCAGGCAAATTAAAATAGGATGCTAAGACTAATCTCAAGCACAGCAATAAGACCATTGGTCCTCATCAACAGCAGCAGAATCATCCTCATTGCAATGATAGAACCCATTGTTGTTGAAAGCAGCCAAGCAGCAAGAAGATGCTGCTGAGAGATAAGGCATGTTGTGGAAGGACTGAGCAAGACCACTTGCTAGAGCAGCATTGGCCATACCATCATCCTCATGCCCACCACATTCCTCTGCACGGTGCTTGAGTGTCTCGAACATGAGCTCGGGCTCGTGCTGCGCCACTCGAAGGACATCCCCACAGGATAGTCCTGGCACGGCACGTGTGACTGCAAAGCTGTGAGGACCATCACTCTGCGACACACGCACCACACTAGGTCCACCAAACAAGTTGTGAAATCCACCGAGAGCCTCCTGGTAAGCCCCACCCAAAAACATCCCCAAACAGTACCTTCCACCACCACCTACACCATCATCTCCTCCACCCAGTTCATGAAGAGGCAGGCTGGACTCGCCTCCAATGAACTTATCTATCTTCCCATCGCTGTCACAGGTTAAATCAGACAAAACTCCCCTAACTGCAGGTCGCTCATCAAGACGGTGAATAGGCACAATTGGAAATAGCTGCCCAATAGCCCAGAAATCAGGAATTGAGGTAAAAATTGACAGATTGACATGGTAAGTGCGAACAGGATCAGATGCTCCAATGGCATTGGAGACCATATCACAGAACCCGTCAACAGCAGCTAGTTGCTCAATACCCAGAGACCCATCCTTGAATTGATCAATACAGCGTTGCTTCAACTGATCAGCATACATGAAACAATTCTCATACTCACCTTCAATGGCCGCAGTAGTCAGATTCCGGTAATCAGCACGTGCATCTTCAGTCAGCCCCTCAACAAAGTACTGAAGCCCAGTTGGGGTCATAGAGGGAGTATCAGCAACAGTTGAAGAAACAGCTTCAAAAATCAGAACAGAGTGATGAGACACTATGGCTCTGCCACTTTCGCTGACAATCACAGGATGCTTGACAGACTTGCGGTCGCAGACAACCCGAACAGCCTGAACAACAGCAGAAGCATACTCTTGAAGCCCATAAGCAACCGAGAGATCCGAATTACCCGTCTTAGATCCATCATAGTCAATTCCCAGACCGCCTCCAATGTCTATGACCTGCATGCAGGCACCAAGCCGGACCAATTCGCAGTAGATCTGCGCAGCCTCACTAACCCCATCAGCCAGAAGTGCAGTAGAGGGGATCTGAGATCCGATGTGGAAATGCAGCAATTGCATGCAATCAAGCATGCCCAAGAGCTCGAGCTTCCTGACCACGCGAAGAATCTGAGTAGTTGTGAGCCCAAACTTGCCTTTCTCGCCTGAAGTCGACCCAAAATGACCCGAATGCTTGGTCCTCAGCTTTGCTCGAACCCCAATCACTGGACGAACAGCGAGCTTCTTGCTCAAATCAATCACTAAATCGAGCTCTTCTTCCTGCTCCAGCACAATCACAGTGTTCAGAGCAAGCTTCCTCGCAACCAGAGCGAGCGAAATATACTCAGCATCCTTGAAGCCATTGCAGACCAGAAGCGATTGAGGGCTACCTTTGCACAAACAGCTCATAGCCAAGAGAAGCTCGGGCTTTGAGCCAGCCTCCAGCCCGAACCTGAACGAGGACCCAAATTTCACAATATCTTCAACAACGAACCTGTCCTGGTTGCATTTCACTGGATATACGCCCTGGTAATGAGCCTTATAGCCCTGCGACTGGACCGCAAAATCGAAAGCCGACTGGAGCGACTCGAGCCGGTCCTTGAGCACGTCAGGAAGACGCACAATGAGAGGCATCTGGAGCCCAAGCCCGCCCTCGGATTTCGGATCCGAAACCTTCTTCACAATCTTCATCAGATCAATCTCCTGATGAGGCAGAGTCTCCGCGCCATAGGGGCGGACAGAGATGTTGCCGGAGGAGTTGGCAGAGAAGTACGGC
>JAYMTG010000631.1:0-11302 GCA_036897565.1 Pelargonium exstipulatum
CTCAGACAAGCTAGACCCTTGAGAATGGCTATCTACCAATCCGTCGCCACCAGCCCTGTGACCAACCCGTGAAGGGTCCTCCCCGTCCACCGCGCCCCCTCCCTACAAATGAAGTCCGACCACCGCGATTCAGGTGTAGGGGTCGAGTGTCGTCTATGCCGCCCTTCATATCTCGGTTCGCCATATGAGGAAGTGAGTGGTCCAAATTCATTGACTGTGTATTTCTAGTTGGAGAAGAAGGCAAAACCAATAATGGCTCAGCTATAATATTTTGGGCTTGAATTGGTCCTTGCTTAGATACATTAGGCCCATTAATGGACACTTCCTTTTGTGACCCAGTGCCATTAGTTAATTTAATATTGCCAGAATCCTTTCCTTTGTTGGCTTCATGTGACTTTTCCTGCACATTTCACTTACTGTCTCCTTTTTCTGTTGCTAGTGCCGCAAAACGTGAACCTGTTCCCCCACTATTATTCCGCAAGTTGTTCCCATTTTTGTTGTTGTTAGCTTTCGGACCACTGTGGAAGCACTAACAAATTCTTCAATTACAGTCATCAACAATTCAACGGCCAGGATTCACCGCCACTGCTGTTTCTCGAATCCACGACGGAGATTCTCTTTCAATCCTGACCGTACACGTACCCAACTCGCTGCTGACGTGTGAGAAGAAGGAAAGAAATCACCTGCTGATCCATGCACACGAGTCAAATCTTGTCGAAGACGATTTGACTCAAAGTCAACGATACGGACCCAATAATTTCCCGAGCTCACGTCAGCTCGACCGCACTGGATCATCGCCGGCTCACGAAAAGAGACAAATAAGAACAGAGGCGGGAGCGAGAGAGAGAGAGAGAGGACCTTACTTTTTTCCCGTCGTCGTCTCAGTTAGTGATACACAGCTCAGCTCAGAGAGAGAGGGTTTCGAAAATGGCGTCGTCTCCGCCGTCGTCGTGCAGCTCGGCGCGCTCGGCTTCGATTCCGGCGGGGAGTTTTTCGGCTCTTCCTGTGATGGCTCTCAGAGAGAAGATCGTCGAGAAAATCCAGGAAAATCGCGTCACGCTTATCGTCGGCGAGACTGGATGCGGTAGTTTCACTACATTTGTCTATGTTACAGCTTGTTGTTGATTGTTATGCTTATCTTCTTGTTAGTGGATTTTGCTACCATCGTGCTTTGTTCTGCTCTCTCTCCTTTTTGCATATAGACCGTAGAGTTTTTGTTTGGTTCCTGAGAAACTTTTTGAGCTCATTTTGGAGTTTTAATGACTGGAAAATTGTTTTACTGGTGTTATCAATGTTGTTAAAGTTTTTTCTGCTGACATATATATGATTTAATTAGGCAAGTGAGGGGTGATTTAGTTTATATTTCCGTGTTAGTGTATTTTGGTGGCTGATTGCTGTGTTGCGTTGTGTTGTGTTCTTACCTTTTTGCATATAGCGGTTATGTTTGGTTCCGGAGAAACTTTTTTTGGCTCATTTAGGAGTTTATTAGCGCGATTGTGAACTGATTTCTTAGTGAAAGCGATTTTACTTCTGTTGTTTTTTTGCTATTATTATATATACATGTCATTTGATTAGGCAAGTGAGGGTTGATTTAGTTTGACATTTCTGTTGGTGTATTTTGGTGTCTGATTGTTGTGTAGTGTTGTGTTGGGTTTTGTGCTTATATTTTTGCATATAGAGTCTATGTTTAGTTCCCGAGAAACCTTTGGAGTTAATGTATGAGTTGCTTAGTGACTATAAGTTGATTTATTTGTGTAAACGATGTGCCGAGTTGCTTAGTGACTGTAAGTTTATATTTCCGTGTTAGTGTATTTTGGTGTCTGAATGTGTTCTGTTCTTACCGTTTTGTATATAGAGTATATGTTTGGTTCTCGATAAACTTTTTGAGCTCATTTAGAAGTTGTTTAGACTGTAAATTGATATATATGTGTAAGTGATGCTCTGAATTTCCTTCTACTGATATAAACTATCATTTAATTAGGCAAGTGACTAGTGAGGGTTAATTTTGTTTAACATTTACATGTTTGTGTATCATCGTGGCTGATTGCTGCTTTGTTTGCACATAGAGTCTATTTGGTTATCAGGAAACTTTGAGTTAATGTAGGAGTTTCATAGTGATTGTAAATTGATCTATTTGAGTATACATATCATTTAGCTAGGAAAGTGATGGCTGGCTTTGTATAATTTTTTTTCTTCTTTTCTGAATATACTATTGCATATTAGTCCTTACTTATGTCATTTGTTTTTTTAATTGGGAGTTTTATGTTGTTAAATGTTAGTTGCTGTAAAAAGTACAAAAATAGAAGGTTTAATCTATGTTATTTAAAAGAAAAAATGCAAATGAAGGCTGTAGACGAGTTTATATCACAATTGAAAACTTATAACCAAGAAAACTTTTTCATATCAGATGTTATTTATCCAAATTTATTTTGTTGGTCTTTAGTTGCTAAGAAAATCAATTTTTCAGAAAGAAAATTAGTTATTATTATTTTTTTTTTTGCCAATAAAGTATGTGTTCAATGGGGGTTGGAATCTGTTTCCTTCTCTTTTTTTAGCTGTTTGATTTCGTACTTGTATTTACCAATTTCTTATGGTACTGGAATGTTATGGTATGGATGGCTACTTGTTAAGTAAATAAACAGTCAAGTCAGCCAAACAAACACTTATTAACTTCTCATTTCATTAATTGGAAGTATTTTGTCTGTATGTGGCCAAGTGACTTGAGATTTTGATCCATGCAATAAAGAAGCTTCATCTACTGAAAGTCACAATTCTTTCGTATGAGGAAAACCAAATGTATTGTTTTGTATTAGAATTTGGAATTTTGGATGCCATGTGAATAAAAAATTTCCAGTTGTGCATGATTGATTCGAATTTCCTCTTCTTATCCTTTTCTTTTTGGCGTTGAAGGGAAGAGCTCACAAGTTCCTCAGTTTCTACTTGAGGAAAACATGGGGCCTATATTGTGCACACAACCCAGGAGATTTGCTGTTGTTGCTGTTGCTAAAATGGTTGCAAAAGCTCGTAACTGTGAGTTAGGAGGAGATGTTGGATATCACATAGGACATTCCAAGCATATGTCCTCAAGGTACTTCTCACGCTTGTTTATTTATTGTGTTTCTATTTTAAAATCTCAAGCTTTATTTGGTTGTTATTGTATATATAGAGGTGGTAGAGGTGTTATAATTGCTTTATTTCATTATAATTTCACTCTTCCACTTAAAAGGCAATTTCAAAGTAGAAACTGATCTACATTTTTTGTTGGGCAAAAGTACTATGTCTGCAAATTAGATTTTTGGCAAACAATAATAATAAATCAATAAAACAATAAAAACTGTTGTCCAGGTCTCCTACTTAAAGTAGTTTTTCCTAATATATTACCCGGTGATAATGTGTGATTATTGTCTACAGTACATTATAATGTTCTATAATCTTTAGTTTGACTACTATTTACATGGAAAACTAGTTAGGTTTCTGTATTAAGCTCAGTGCACTTTCACTAACTGGTTTCTTACCACTGTTTCACTTAACAATGGTGTTTATCAATCGATCCAATTCTACTCAACTGCTGATACCGTTGTCATCATGGTTAAAAAGAAGAGTTATGTGGATACATACCTTTATTATTATTGTTCCTGATATCATATCCTTCTTTACAATTTCTAACACTCTTTGTATCAATTTCATTTTATATTTCTCAGTTCAAAAATTATTTTCAAAACTGCTGGAGTATTGTTGGATGAAATGCGAGACAAGGGATTGGATGCGCTAAAGTATAAGGTTATTGTTCTCGATGAAGTGCATGAAAGATCAGTTGAATCCGATCTTGTTCTTGTTTGTGTAAAGCAGTTTCTGCTGAGAAGCAATGACCTGAGGTTACATTCTTACATTTGCTGATTATATTTATGTTATTATATTATATTTAAGTTTCTACTGTGGGGGTTATGGAATGCATAAGTTTACATGTTGAAATTAACTCTTGTAACCCTCCACCTTCACCCTTTATCGGATTTCCCAAAGAAATGTTGTTTATTTATTATTTATTTTTAGGATCTTATCGTTTTCATTATTATCCAGGGTGGTTTTGATGTCTGCAACTGCCGATATTGCAAGATATAAGGATTATTTCAAAGATCTTGGAAGAGGTGAAAGAGTTGAAGTGCTTGGAATTCCTAGCTCCAGTCAGCGAACTGTTTTTCAGAGGAAGGTGTTATATCTTGAACAGGTAATCAGTATGTACTTGTTCTAGAATTGTATGATTAGCAAAGTTAAAATAAGTGAAATTTGATGAGTACAATCTCGACTGATTTTGATTGTGGGGGACTGTTGCAAATATTGAGCATGCATTAACATCGTAAGAACACACACACACTCACACATATATATTTTTCGTTTTTACTTTCAGGTTAGTTTGTTTACATTAGTTACTTTTAATTGTGTATCAGATGATTGTATACTAGTTGAGACTTTGTGGCTATGTCTTCTGTATACTCTCACATGATTGCACTTGTCCTCTAGGGGGAACCTAAAGGTTTAAAAGACTTGTGGGAAGTAATTGATCATCAGATTGCTACCTTAACTTGGGATGTCTGGTTAAGTCCTGGCTTAAGTGAATTGGCAATATTGCTGATTGAGCATTAATGCTGTTACTAAACAAATTATGATACTGCTTTTATAATATATCCTGCTTTTTTCTTGTGAATTCCAATTTGATTTTGTCAGTGCCTGAGAGAGATAATAGATTATGTTTATTTTTTGCTGGCCAGGTTGCTCAACTTCTAGAAATTAGTCCAGAGTCATTATCTGAGAGATATTGTGGCGGACCTAGTCCCTCAATGGCTAATGCTGATTTTCAGCCTGAAGTGCACAAACTCATTCACAATTTGGTGGTGCACATTCATAAGAATGAGCCAGACATTGAGAAAAGCATTTTGGTCTTCCTTCCAACATACTATTCACTGGAGCAACAGTGGAACCTTCTCAAACCTCTTAGTTCCGCCTTCAAAGTTCATATTTTACATCGTAGCATTGACACTGAACAAGCCCTTCTGGCTATGAAAATTTCGAGGACCCATCGCAAGGTAGAGAATTACTTGTTTCTTGAAGATGTGGTAAATCTCTTTTGTGCTGAAGAGTGAAGATCACACGCTCATGAACAATGTTTGTTGATGCGAGTGATATTTGTTTCCTTTACCATAATTTTATAATTTTGTAAATAGCTTTTTATTGTTGTCGAAAAGTTTAGTTATGTTTCTTCACCATGATAAAAAGATGCTTTATAAGTTTCTTTTTTAAATTTAATTTCTTTTCCTGTTATTTATAAACTATGTTTTTTTTAAAGGATTAGTTACGGAAGCTGCAACTTTGCTAAACATTTCTGCTTGATACATCTCACTTATTTCACACTAATTTTTAAAGAACATGCATATTGGTTTGATTTCTACCATTTTTTTATTGTGCAAGTGCAGAATGATCATCAAAACATTTCCTGCTCCAATTGATTTTAGTCACTATTATTTTGACATAGTTGAGTATGTTCTCTCTAATATGGTATATGCTATACAGGTAATATTAGCCACAAATATTGCAGATTCATCTGTTACAATACCTAAAGTGGCTTATGTCATTGATTCATGTCGATCTTTACAAGTTTTTTGGGACAGTGTTCGGAAGAAGGATGCTGCAGAACTGGTTTGGGTTTCCAAATCTCAAGTATGAAGGGATTCTACTCCTTGAGTTTGAATGTTTTGTTTTTCCTGGCTTTGTTTGTAATGTCATAGTTATGATGTAGGCTGAACAACGCAGAGGAAGAACTGGTCGGACTTGTGATGGTCAGGTTTATCGTTTGGTTTCTGGGTCATTTTTCAGTAAGTTGGAGGATTACGAATGTCCGTCTATATTGAAGTTATCCTTGAGGCAGCAAGTTCTTCTTGTTTGCTGTGCTCTATCCAGAGCCATTAGTGATCCCAAAGGTAGGGCAATAAGATTCTGATTATCAGATTTTGTAATATATTGTTACCGTCTGTTAAGTGTCATATCAGATAGGAGTGGTCTAAAAGGTTAGAAGAATATATATTTGGATACTGTACTAACTGTGAAACATATGGTATTAGTCTTGTTCCAGAAGACTCTGGATCCACCAGATCCTGAAGTTGTTGACGATGCGTTGAGTTTGCTTGTAAACATGCACGCATTGGAAAAGACATCTTTTAGGGGCCGGTATGAACCTACATTTCACGGACGACTGCTGGCAAGTTTCTCATTGTCTTTTGATGCTTCTGTGCTAATACTCAAGTTTGGAGAAATTGGAATGCTGCGTGAAGGCATTCTGCTTGGTATTATGATGGATACACAGCCTCTACCCATTATTCATCCATTTGGGGAGGATAAATTGGTATAGCTTCATCTATTAATATTTGATATTTGCAGTGTTTGTAAGCAGTTGATGGTTTGAATCTTGTTCTCTTTTTGATTTAATTTTGTTATTTTTCAGTTTATGGAGTATATTGACAGCTACTTTGGTCGAGATAGTTACAAGAAAGCTTTATCTGGTAGAAAGGAAATAATCTTAATGGGGAATTTGGGTGCATTTAAGTTTTGGCAACGTGTTTTCAAGGTAAGATATCATGTCTTGCCTAGAATTTTGAGGATTCTCTTCATTTCAATGATACGGAATGTAAGTTTCTATTTATCTGAATGATTGATATTTCATCATTTCTATTATTGTAAAGGATAAGCACCGTCTCGAACGTCTGAAACATGTGCTAAAGCTTGATGAGGTGAAAGCATCACAAATATTGCTACCAAAGATCGAAGAAGAGTGGTGCTCTTTCCACAACCTTCTCCAGTCATCACTACATAACGTATCTGAAATATGTATGATACAAAACTTTTAATTATAATATAGACCATTTATAATAATTTGAATATCTTATTTGAAGTGTTGTATATGTTCTTTTTCAGATGAAGATATTTTAAATTCTATCCACCGGTTTCGACCAAAATTTCTGGGTACAGCCAATGGCTTGCCATCTTACTACGACCCTTATGAGTTTCAACACATGTGCCTTCTCGAGTGTCTGCCCAATGTAGATATGAACGCGCACACTACAGATGATGATGAGGGAGTAGGGCCTTCTGAGGGAATAAATGGAGAAAAAGATTCATGTGCTACAAATGAAGGCTTCAAGTCATCTGAAACAAGGAAATGCATAGCTTTACCTTTTGTTGCTTCTAATCACTTCAAAACCAATGATGTTACCGAAAAGTTTGCAGATGTTATCAAGGAGGTAACACACACTGTGCATCTTATGTGGTTTATATTTGGAGCCGTCAATTTAGATCCGAACATGTGTTCACCTGAAATCGGAAATCCTACCTGCATTTTGCATAAGATAGACATGATTGATTATCAGGTTGGGCAAACCCGCTCCCACCACGCATTTTCTATGTACACCCGACCCCAATTGCCAGCTCTAATTGTACTTGATGTAGAAATTGATACTTAACATTTTCATGTTTGACAGGTAAGAATCCAGTATTCAGAAAACCTGTCTGGTAATCAGATTACCCATTCTGAGGATAGTTCTTATGTTAACGGGGAGGAGCCTTCAGTTTGCATATACTTTGCCAAAGGGTTCTGCAACAGAGGGGGTGAATGCTTGTTTTCTCACACACTCCAAGGCAAAAAACCTTCGTGCAAATTCTTCTTTTCTTTCCAGGTATGTCTCCAATGTGCCACAATGTATTTTCTTAATTGCTCTTGAAGTGCTTTCAGCTATATCTTCACTATAACTACTGAAATTCGAATTCAAAGAAGTTTTAATGTAGTGACAGAGATTGGAAAATACTTTGTCTGATATTCCTTTCAGTTTTGAAAGTAATATTCCCTTCTGTTGAATTGACTAGCATAATACGTAATCTATAAGCTAAGAACATTAAGCCTCCAGTACTTCAGTAGTCCAATCTAATTTGTTCTGGTTTTGAATAATAATAAATTCACAACTTCTGCAAGATATTACAACTATTACATGGATTAAATTACATTTTTGGAATCGACTGATGTGTGCATTATATACTATTACTTCATTTTAATTGTAATAGTGATAATCAAAAATATTATTAATAACAAAACCATTGCAGAACAAGCCTGTTAATGTTTATTGTCTTTCGTTGGAATAAACATTGTGATATTTGTAATCATAGTTTATAATCTTCTCTTTTTGTACTTTTACTCAGCTTTGGTAATTTACATGTACACGAGTTTTGGTAAATTATATTTACAAGAGTTTTGTGCTTGTAATCAGTTTCGTCTCTTATTGAAGCATACCAAAAATTTTATACTTCTTGTCTAGCAAAAATTTTGCAGTGTGGATTTTATTATTTCTAATGGCTGTGAAAATCTTCATTCAGGGTTGCCGAAATGGGGAATCCTGTTTCTTTTCTCATGATTTAGGTCAAGCAACTTCATCGTCCACTTCAACTTCATCTCTCAGTCCAGCTTCATGTGTACCAGAGGACGGCGTTGCTGATGCTGCAGCGTTTCTACGTTTCTTTCCCTCAGATGGATGCGTTCTTGTATTAGACGACACTGACTTACACTTCTCCAAGAATCTTGCTCGTTTTTGTGATCCCTCCACAATGATTGCTACCACAAGTCTATCGGACACCTCCTTATGTGACTCTTCTTTGAAAGACCTCAGAATTCTATGGGGTCTCCATCATCCTTACCAGACAATCATATCTGGAGGATCAGAGGAGAACCTGATCCCATGGCATGATGTGAAGTGTTTGCTATGGTTTCCGACTTTCGATGGCCATGGTGAACATCTGGATCGGCAGAAAATGCACTTGCAGAATTTCTTCGAGTATCTGGCCATCCGGATACTGGCTGATTCCCTGTATGAAGTGCGAGTTATCATTACCATGAACAATATCAAGTTTTCACTACTTCAGGTAATCACTTCTGCTCTATTTCCCATACCTTATTGCTGTCTTATTTTCTAGTCGAAGGCACTGAAATTAAAGGGCGGGCCACTGCACGAGACTACCACCATTGTGGTGTCCGGAGATACATGTGTTGGGACCCAACATGTTTAGTAACCATTTTGTATTTGTTTTGAACCTGCAAAACATGCATGGCAGCAATATCAACTGCACGCTAACACGATTACTAAACGTGTCGTGTTTGTGTTAACCCATATAGCTCATATCTAACCTCTTTACACGACATGAACATGACACGGCAACATTAATTACCAATCCTATTTGTAGGGGTGTTCACCAGTCCAAGACTGGACCATAATATATCTAGTCCAGACCGGATTTTACACATCCCCAACCCATGTTTCCCTAATTTAAACCCGAAAACTCAAAACTCAGAAGAAAACAACCTTATTGTTGCATTAAGAGGCTTTAGAAATCGGGGTGTGCATAAATAACATCTGACATTTGCTTTTCGACTTACTAGTTGAGCAACATAATGGTTTTAAAGGTGTTCATTTTCAGTAGCCTCTTCGAACTGCAACGGCTGTAACTATTCTGAAGTAAGCTTATCTATGTTTTCAGGTGGAAAAACTGGCAAGAGATAGCTTCTTTTTCCTAACAGAGTCGTTTCCATTTGACGAAGCAAGCTTCGGGGAGTTGTCGGAGTCAATCCAAACCAAGAAGCCAATGTTGGCATCAAGGCCCGTCTCCTACCTGTTTGATCTGAATCCGCCTACTGACCTTCAGTTCGGTAATTATGCAGAAGCACTCAACAGCCGTCTCTACGACGGCCAGTAAGTTATATAATGGAGGATTTTCAAGTTATATATTATATTCGCATATATATTATGAACAAACTTAAGTTTCGGGAAATAGATTAGGCGATATAGTACATGTAAAGTTTTTGATGAATCACGGAGTGTCCTTGGGCTCTCATATGTGCAGGAAGGTTTTTTTTTTTCAAGAGTTGAGAATGGTTTAACTTTTTATCTTCCTCCTCCATAAGGTTTTGAAGTAAATTTTCTTCTTCGGATTGCCTAAATTGCCCCTTGCAGATGATTTATTCGAGTTATAGAGACGAAGGTGCATGAAAAACAAGTGTTACTTTCTATTGTTGGGTAATGAGAAAATGAAGAGGTGACAATTTGGGTTTTAAGTCGGGTTTGGACTGAAAATGCCAATTCGAGAGATGCTCGAGTTGATTTGGGTTGTGGGGTGGAGCTCGTTTGGCACGGGAAATGTGTATAGTTCACAAACCATATACTCACTAATTTTGAAGCTAATCACTAACTTTAAAACTTCATCTCAACTTTTGTGTTTTTACTATAACCAAATATGATCATTAAAGGCGAAGAAGATCGAGATTGTTATTAACTTATAGCGAGTTAAGTAGCGTCACAATCTCATCGCGGGAAAGTCTATTATAATACAACTCATCTAACTTGCACATACGTCGCACGTCAAAACGGATCTTGTCTTCCAAATTGTGTGGAATAAATGGGAAGGGCAACTTGTGATTCTCTTTTTCTTGTAATTCCCAATCATAATTTAAATCTTTTGCCTTGGTCATAAGCTCACCATCTACATCAAAAGCCGCAACTCCAACTCCCCAATTGCTCTTAAAAATCTTATGCATCCACTCGATCGCAAAGTCCTTCGAACAAGGATACGCTAACCATGGCATCTCTTTGATGCACTCGTAGAACAAAGATTCGTCATCTTTATCAGTCCTCGAATCATCTGATGGGACGTACACTATCTCAAACTTACTTTTCTCGTCGTCTTTGTCATTGTGTAGCTGAGCATAGTATCGGGATTTTAACATGGATACATATTTACTGGATTTGCATTCCCTATACGAAGCAAACAAAACCAGGACACTCTTTCCCGAAAGTAGCGATCCATCAACTAGATCGCATCCACCACCTGCAGGCCGAATCAAGTGACATTCTCCGGGAGGAAAAAGTAATTTAAGTTTCACAGATTCCTTCTGTATATTGTACTCTGTTTTGAAAAGAGAATCTCGGGTAAAAGGGTAGCCCTCGATCCCATAATTTAGAAGAATTTCTTTACCGGAAAATTCAATAAGGACTCCATACGTGTCACGCTGACGTTGATCAACGATAACAAGAAAATCATCTGAGCATTGTGAGTAAAATCTTCTTATGATAGTTCGAAGCAATTTTCTACGACTTGGGTCCTTGAAAGGAAGAGTCAACCAATCGATATTTTGGTGATGCTGCTGTACTAATAGATCTTCAATATTTTCGAATCTTAGATGATCAAAAGGAAGGTTCGACTGCACAATCTCAAAATC
>JAYMTG010000632.1:0-11301 GCA_036897565.1 Pelargonium exstipulatum
TGTAAGCAACATCTCCATTAGAGTTGTAGACGGTGCAGCCATATCCATGGTACACCAGAGACTTCATCCATATTGTGAATGTTTCTCTCTGCTCTGAACTATTTGTGTTGTTGCTGAGACTGTGATTGTGAATTGGGGAGGTTGTGAGTGCCTGAGGATGGATCTTTGCCATTTTACAAGAGTCTTTAGAGTTTTTGAAGTGTTGTTTTTGATGGAATGTGAATATGAGGAGTTGTGGGTATATATAATGTGAAAGAGCAAGACAAGAGCATGTGGTTTGAGAATTCAACACCAAATGTCTTTATTAATATATGGAAAAAAAGGTGTTTTAGTGGGATCAGTATCAATTGGTTGATAAATGTATAGCTTATATTAATATTTTTGGTTTGTCAATTAAGTAATGAGAGGATAGATTAGAAATTGGGATTTAAATAACACTGGTACATTTCTACAACAGCACCTAGCAGTGACCAGTTTTTTCATTATTATCCTTAAAATTGAAGTGGATTTGAGTTTTAAAACCATTCTTTATGAGCCATTGTTTTCTTCTAGAAATGTAGACTTAGAGTGGATCTGACGGGTGTTTATTTCCATTTGAATGGATAAGAGTCAAATTTGATGTGGAAACTGAAATTTAGTTTGATTACGTACATCTTTTTTATTAGTTAGGGTAATATTGCTTCAACTTTTGCCTGCTTGAAAATCAAAGAAATTATAAAGAGAATAAAATTAATAAGATTTGTATTTATAAAAAAAACAAGAAACTAACCATAAGAAAGATGATTTGGTAGAGATTCAAAGATCTTAGAATAAAATGACTTTGGAACAGTTATTCATGTGTTTTATTTTATTCATAGTAGTTAGAAGATGAACATAAACTTACTCTAATAATTCATGTATACTGATTACAACAAATCTTAGTTGCTGCATTCTAGTTCGGCTCTTTTGCTTTAATGTTCCGAGTTAAATTTTTGTGTTGGGAGACCTGTGGCTTCTTGTAACACCTATCTATTAGAGCAACTTTTCTTTCTCTTTTATGCTTCCTCATTCCAGAGAGGAGTTGTTGCCTTGACTTGGTAGAATAATCGAGATACCTACAAAATTCCTATTATCCTGACTAGTTATTGATGTTTGTTTTCCTTATTATATTCTTAGACTTCCCTGAAGTTGCAAGATGATTTTAATTTACTTTTCTCTGGTTTAATGCAGATTTGTTGGAAATTCATTGATACTGAACAATTTCAGAGGCAAGTTTGATTTATTCACTATATTCTTTGCTACCATTCTTCTATTTACTTTACTGTAGTTGATATTCTCTGACAGTAACTACATGTTGCAGACTTCGTGATCTAAAGCAACTTGGTGAGTCCTGAGCTTCATTTATTGAATAAGCTATTCATTTATACTTTATTAAGGTTTTCACTACATTCTGTTGCAACTGTTATGATATTTTCTTATTGTCTCATTCCAACTTCTTCGCATAAGTTATATGTAACTATTTTCCTAGTAGATCTGAGTACCTGAGTTTATTGGTCTGACTTGTAATTTGAGGTTATGCATTCATCTCATCATTGGACCCTTCACTTAGAAAAAAGTAACTAAGAACTTCTTCTCATATTTTTGAGATCTAGTTCATTAAATCATTTACTTGATTATAAAAGTAGGTCTCAATTTCTTACCATCCAGAAATATGTTTTGCTGAATACATGCATTCTGTTTTTTAACCCCATAATTCCTTCAAGTGGCTCTAAAATGACCATAATAGCTATCACTAACCATACTTCTTATTTTTCAGGTTTTGGGCACATGGTGTACCCAGGGGCTGTACACTCTAGATTTGAGCATTCACTAGGGGTATATTGGCTGGCCAACAAAGCTGTTTCTACACTCAAAGCTTACCAAGTATATAGGAGCATTAAAAATTTGATCATATGTGGGATCATCCTTTAAATTAGTATTTTCTTACATACTTACCATGCTTGCAGGCGGAGCTTGACATAGATGATTATGATATTCAGGCTGTAAAACTTGCTGGTAATTAACTCTATTTAAGATAGGATCACTTTATTTTCTTTCATATGATTCCACATTCTAACTGTTTTTACTCTATATTAAGGTCTATTGCATGATCTTGGTCATGCACCATTCAGCTACTCATTTGAGCATGGGTTTCTTAGAAAAGCTCTCCAAGGATATACATGGTAAATTGGTAATTCATTAGTTCTTATATTCTAACTTATAATACAGGTCTGGGTTGCTTAATTACTTTGAACACAATTCATAAATGGAGAGATGAAGCACAAATTTTCTTTTCTTTCACTGTGACAATATTGTGAAAATGCAGTCTTTTTGCTTTTTATCTGTTGTAATCCAATCTGAGTGTTCTGTTTCTTCAAAAAATATTTCCAGGAATCACGAGGACATGGCTGGAAGACTGATAGACTATATCATTGACGAGCACCACATAAAAATTGATGGTGAAATCATTAAGAAAGTGAAGGTTAAGTAGCCGTACTATCAGTTCCTTTTACATTCTTATTTAACGGTCATGTTTAGGCTTCTGGAGCACCACTATCAAACCACTGAAATCCCTTCATATGGAAGAAGGATGCAGATTTTTCAGAATTTGATATGAATAGTTGAAGTATATTGCTGAAGGAGCAACTTTTTCACTTGTGTTTGGCAATTTTTGTTGCTGAAACTAGATAGATATGCATACTTTCACATATTTTTCTCATCAATATTGACGTTATCTCTTATTTGCATCTTTTGCATACTTAGATCGTTAACTGCTAAAGGCTGTTGTTGTGTTGTTTATATATGTCTCCATTCCTTTGGCAGGATATGATTCTGGCTGGCTCGTCTGCTTCAAAAAATGTAAGTCATCTGACAGCCCTTATTCATTTTACCTTTGTGTATCTCAATTTTTTCTTTTCAATTATTTCAACAACAAAAAAAATAGAATATTAAGGACTCACACATCTTATACAAAATTGATGCAAATTGCCTAAAATATTTACTAGTGATTGAAAACACAATATCTTATTATTATCTCTTCTTCTTTTTTTCTTCCAATCATTCAAATAGTTTAAAGAGGAAAAACGTTTCTTATATGATATTGTTTCAAATGGACGAAATGGATTAGATGTTGACAGGTATCTCTATCTCCCCCAGTTATTGAATTACTTTTCCCGGCTGCATGTTTTGACAAACAGGCAATCCCGGATGCTGATATAGTGATCTATCACTTTTATAGGTTTGATTACATTGTTCGTGACTCCCGAGCTTGTGGCTTAGACTGCAATTTTCAGTTTGGCAGGTGCAGAATTTTTGTGTGGGCTTGTTTGTTTTATTGCATGACTCTGCTCAAATGTGTAGCTTTTAACAGAGATATGCTTTTCATTTGACTAGCAGATGGATGGAAACGATGCGAGTAATAGATGGTGAGATATGCTATAGCTTCAAGGAATGTTAGTATAAGTTGAAAATTCTGTTCATCTGCTGTCACACATATATTGATGGTTATCGTATATCTCAGTCTATGTTTAACAATTTGTCCAGATTTTACAGTCAACGAGTTTTTTGCCGCCATTGCTGCTCTGCATCAAAAAGCCTACGCTCATGTAAAAGTGATGGTAGTGCCTAATCCTATTTGCACTTATTATGGTTTACATGGTGATGCCCCTGCATATTTTAGCCTTTGGATGGCAAATGCACAATGTTTGACTATTATTTCTATATACTCAGGCCTTAGAGCTTATGTACGTGGATGCTCTGTTAAAAGCAGACAGTTATATGAAAATATCGGATGCAACTTGTGATCCAGCTACGTTTTGGAAGGTTTCGTGGGTTTACATATTTTATAGTCTGATTACAAGGTTTTGGATTCTTATTTAAAAGCCACTAATATGACTTACTTTTAAGGAGTGCAGATAGATGACTCGATCTTAAAAGTAATTGAATTTTCTGAAGAGCCAGAGCTTGAGGAATCCAAAGACTTGATCCTACGCATCCGTGGAAGGGATCTATACCAGGTGAGTTTAAAAGAAAATTAGCTAATACTATATTCTATGCTTTATTGATTTGTTTAGTAACAGAAGCCTATCGTTTTCAGGTCTGTGGTGAGTATATTGTTCCAAAGGACCAGCAGCATCTCTTCAATCCCATCACCCCCCATAAGATCATTTGCTCACAGGTTCAATAAAATAAAAAAAACTCCATATGAAATTAGTGTGTTCTTTGCTCAGATAGTAGAAACAGACATTCTAAAGAGTAACCTGTCAACCAGAATACCAGTGGTGCTGATTTAAAAGAAGAAGATGTGATTGTGCATGATTTTGCGATTGATCTGACCCGTGACATCAAGGACCCTCTTCATAAGTACGTAAGTTGCAAGAATCAAACTGAAGTTCATTACTTGGCATTTCTTTTTTTGCCCTTCCAACGTAACTCACAAACATAGTTTAACAATAACAATGTTTCTTCTTCTTTCTGCATGCAAATACTTATTGATTCAGGGTCAGGTTTTTCAAGGTACGAAGTTCAGTTCCTGTCATTGATCTTGTCAAGCTTTTGCTAGGCACTGTGGTTACAATTTGGGTGTTAACAGGACTGTAAAAGCAAGGAGATATCTCCAATGCCACATGATATCATCGGTCACTCGAGCCCGTCTCATCAAGACACAATTGTGAGGGTGTACTGTAAGAGGCGCGAACTGGTTTGTCACATTCTCACTCTTAGCGATTGAACCATCTTTAAGTTGTTGCTTCTTATTACTATATGTATATAAATTCATGTATGCAATGCAAATTTACAGGTTGGAAGAGTCTCTGGTGCCTTTGAGAACCTTATGCGGAAAGAATACGGAAGGACACCTGAAGAACTTGCAGTTTCAAAGGGAAAAAGTGCAGTATCCTGAGTGTTATGGAAGGACACCAATGCAATTTTTTTGTGTATTGTGTTGGCACTTACTTGAAATTTATTCATTGTTTTTCATTCATAAAACTGCTGCTGAAGCCTAAGAGATAGATACATTACCAATTTTTCAACCAAATAAAGAGTAATAAGAAGAAAGATCGATGTAGAGCTGAACATAAGTGTGTGTGTGTATATACATATATGTAGTTTTTCTTTTCTATCAAACATTCGTAGGTAGTGCTCTGTAGTGCTCTGTAGTGCTCTGTAGTGCGATCTGTTTTTCTGGTAGTAGGCGGCAGCGCTTTCCACCGTGTTGGTGGTCTGCCACCACATTATGGCGGCGGAGAGTGCTCTGGGCGCGGATGGAACTCCGGTTTCTTCTTCACCGGAGGAGGAGGACCAACTAACCCGATCGACAAAAAAAGTCAAGCATAATGAGATGGTTGATGTGGAGATGCGGGAAGAGGTGGAAGGAGATCAGGATATGAAGGAGGCAGATGAGGAGGACCCGTCTTTGCTACAGGACGATACTACTCGTTTGTCGTTCAAAGAAAAATTGATGATTTTTGAGAAGAGGAAGGAGGATAGAAAGAAGGAACTGAAGGAGAGATACCCAGATGAAGACCCAATAGCTCATTTCACCCATGAGGGTTGTCCGGCGGTCCGGTTCCCGGAGAAGCGTAGAGAAAGGCTTAGCAAGGAGTGGAAGGATTGTCTGATTATAAAACTCTTAGGTTGCAATCTTGGTTGGAGGACTATGTTCGATCGAACTTCAAGGTTATGGAAACCACATGGAGATTATGATTTAATCCCTTTGGCCGACGGTTACTATGCAGCGAAGTTTCAGTTGTTCCAAGATTATAAACACGTGATGGAAGAAGGTCCATGGATGATCTTTGGGTATTATCTCACGGTGCGCCAATGGATCCCTCGTTTCAGGCCGTCAACGGATACTATAGACAAAACTCTTGTTTGGATCCGTTTCCCGGGTCTACCGTTGGACTATTACGATGAAGATTCTTTGCTAGATGTAGTTCGTGTGGTGGGTCGTCCGATTAAGGTTGATGTTAGTACTCGCATGGCTTCTCGTGGCCATTTTGCTCGAGTTTGTGTAGAAGTGGATTTGAGCAAGCCTCTGGTGTCGAGAATATGGTGGGATGAGGAATGGCAGACGGTTGCGTATGAAGGTCTGAATATGATCTGTTTCGCTTGTGGTAGAGCTGGTCACAGGGATAAGGAATGTCAATTTGCTGTTTCGACTGTACAAGTAACTGTTTCGGTGGATAGCATGATGCAAAGTGCAGAAATGGTTCCTGCTCAATTTTCTTCACCGGAGATTGTGGAGGTGCCGACGACGGTGGGAGATGCGGTGACAGAAGAGTTGAAGAAAGGGCAACCCTCATCGGAAAAGGTGGCGGATACCACGGCTTCCGATAATTACGGGGCGTGGATGGTCGTTCCCAGGCGCGGTTCTCGGCAATCTGGAAAATCAAATTCTGCGGATAAAGATGGTAGTAAATCGAAATCAAATAACGAAGTTGCAGGGTCTAGGTTTGCGGCGTTATCGCATACAGAAGGCGAAGCTGAGGGCGACAAGGATTCCACGCAGTTGGGTGTTGGTCAATCTGGTCAAGGAATTTCTAAGAATGGGCTTGGTTCCAATGGGCCGGTGAGGGGAGCCCATCAGAAAAGGCCAGGGAAGCAAATTGAGAAGCCCAACGTGCCTAACCCCATTTCTATTCAACCCAGAGTATTGGTGCCTATGATTAATGGGGATAAGACAAATTCTGCAATTGAGATGGGAGGTGCTATGGCAGCGACTGACACAGGGAGGCCGGAAATGGTTAAAGAGGATCATCATCAGGCGCCGTATGGGGGTAGCAGAGGAGCTTTCAGTGGAAGCCGGAGTAGAGGAGGTCGCTCCACTAATAAGGAACGTTCTTCTCGAGTCACGGCAGGAGGCACGGCGATGACGAGTTTCAGAGGCGGTGGAGAGGGTTCAGGTTGTGTTCAGCCGGAGCCATCTAATTTGGCCTTAGCACTCCAAAATGCAGGTATTTCCCTTGACGATAAGACCAAGGCTCTGCTTGGTATTCGAGATGGAGTTTTGAAAAAATCTCCTGTGTTAGCCGATGTTGGGTCTGGCGTGACCCAAGCTCCCAAATAAATTTTTATCAATGAATTGTTTCTTCTGGAATTGTAGAGGTCTAGGGTCTCGTTCCAGATGGAAAGTAGTTCGTGATATGGTTCGTAGTTATAAGGTTGATTTATTGGTTCTTTTTGAAACTCGTATTGGGGGCACGAGAGCCGATTCTGTAATTCAACGTTTGGGTTTTCCAAATTGGTTTGTAGTAGATGCTGTTGGGAATTCAGGAGGGATATGGTGTCTTTGGATGAATGGGAGTTGGAGCTTTCGGGTTTTGGGAGCTTCGAATCAGATAGTTCATTTGGAGGTCATAGGGGGTCAAGAGGGTCCGTGGGTTCTTTCTTGCATTTACGCTAGTCCGCTTTGGACGGATAGACAGGTTCTTTGGGAGTGTTTATCCAGATTTGCGGCTAATATTCAGTTCCCGTGGGTAGTGGCTGGAGATATGAATGACATTGGCAGTGATAGTGAGCGTTTTGGTGGTAATGCTCCGTCCGCTAGGAAATTGGCTCTTTTCAAAGAATGGCAGGATGCAGGAGGTATGGTTGATCTTGGTTTTGTTGGAAGCCCTTTCACCTGGTCTAATTTACGGCAGGGCTTGGGGAAAATTATGCGAAGGCTAGATAGAATTCTGTGTAATGGGGATTGGCGGCTTCTTTTTCCGAGTGCTTTTGTCAGACACCTTCCTCGAGTTCAGTCCGACCATAACCCTATTTTGCTCTCTCTTTCGCGGGATGAGGGAGTTAGAGTCATGCGAAGACCTTTCAGATTTGAAGCCATGTGGCTTCAACATGATAGCTTTGTAAATGTGGTAAAAGATGGGGTTAGTGTCCATTTTAGTGATCTGAACAGTCATCTTAGTGAGCTTGCGGGGAGGCTTCGCAGCTGGAATCAGGAAGTGTTTGGGGATGTGTTCCGGAGGAAGAGGCATATTCTAGGCAGGATTTCTGGGATTCAGAATCAACGTATCTCGAATGACTCTCACTCTTTACGCGTATTCGAGGCTGAGCTGGTTCAGGAGTATGAGAAAATTCTTGACCAAGAAGAGACTTTGTGGTTTCAAAAATCCAGAGATAAAGTGATCCAGCAGGGGGAGAGAAATACTAAGTACTTTCACTTATCGACTGTTATTAAGCGCAAGAAAAATGCCGTGACTATGTTACGTGACAATTCTGGTGAGTGGTGTGAGGATGCAGGGGTTTTAGAAAGGATGGTCCGGGATTACTATGTGGAGACTTTCTCTAGAGACATGCGTCCGAGATCTCGTTTTCCCCCTACTTCACGTCCAATGTTAAATGAGGATGTTGTTTCGGCTATTGGGAGCCCGGTGACTGAGGATGAAGTTAAGAGCACCTTGTTTGGAATGCAACCGTGGAAGGCGCCGGGCCCAGACGGTTTCCAAGCTGGTTTTTTCCAACGTTTTTGGGATGTTTATAAGAAACCGATTGTGGATTTGGTCAGGTCAAGCTTAGACGAAGGTGTGTTCCCAGTCGATTTGAATAAAACGCTCCTGGTCCTGCTTCCTAAAATTGCGAGTCCTGTTACTATGAAAGATTTCAGACCTATTAGTTTGTGTTGTGTGTTGTACAAAGTCGTTACCAAATTTCTGGTCAATAGAATTCAGCCTTACCTGCCGGATCTGGTGGCTCCAAATCAGTGTGGGTTTATTAAAGGCCGAATGGCAAGTGATAACGTCCTGCTAGCCCAAGAATTAGTGCATTCCATTAGGGTGAAAAAAACTGGGAAGCAGTTCATGGCGATAAAAATTGATCTTGAAAAGGCTTATGACCGGATTAACTGGGATTTTTTGGAGGAGACTCTCTTTTTCTTCAACTTCCCTCTTTCTTGGGTTAAATTGACTATGTTTGCTGTTCGTTCAGCAGAGATGTCGATCCTTTGGAATGGGAACAAGCTCGAGGCTTTTAAGCCAGAGAGGGGTTTGCGTCAGGGAGACCCTCTCTCGCCATACTTATTTGTGTTGTGTATGGAGCGCCTGGGTCATTTAATTCGTAAGCAGGTTCAAAATTGTGCTTGGATGCCTATGACGGCTAACCGGAATGGAGTGGAGGTGTCCCATTTATTTTTCGCGGATGATCTTTTACTGTTCGCGGAAGCTTCCACCGGGCAAGCTCGAGTCATCCGAAAAGTGTTAGACAAGTTCTGTTCGGCCTCTGGGCAGCAAGTCAGCTTTATTAAGTCCAGGTTCTTCGTATCAGATGGTGTGAATGCTCAGATGAAAGGTAGAATCAGGGAGGTGCTGGGTATTGACTTCACTGATAATTTGGGGCATTACCTGGGAGTGCCGTTGCACTGCAAAAGAATGAAAGTTGGGGATTTTAATTTTATTATCGATAAAGTGAGCAACCGCTTAGCGTCCTGGAAGTGTAAGTTTTTGACAGTGGCCGGGCGGGCAACGCTTATCAAGGCCGTTACAAGTGCAATCCCCTCTTATATTATGCAGACAGAGCTCCTTCCGCTTTCAATTTGTAGGAGGGTGGACAGCTTAAATAAGAGGTTTCTTTGGGGTGGGACAGAGTCGAGAAGAGGGGTGCATCTTGTGAATTGGGAGGTTGTGTGCCAACCCAAGGATCGGGGAGGCCTGGGCATTCGTACTATGGAGATGGTGAATTTAGCCATGTTAGGGAAAGCAACGTGGCGTGTTTTAATGGATACGGAGCCTATGTGGGCGCAAGTGTTGTGTGCTAAGTATGATTCTAGAACCCTGGCGAGTAATGAGGGTTGCAAGCCGGGAAGCTCTAGAGTTTGGAGAGGTATCTACAAGTGCGTCTCGGTTTTGGAGAAGGGCCTTTCATGGGTCATTGGAGATGGTTGCTCGGTAGACTTCTTTCATGACATTTGGTGTGAAGGTAAGCCTTTTACTGAGCATCTGGGATTTAATTTTCCTAATGGTGTTATGGTGAGCCACTTTTTTAAGGATGATGGTAGCTGGAATACTGAGCTTTTGAGTCAATGGTTACCTTCTGATTGGGCAGCTAAAGTTTTGGGAATTCCAGTTAAGAGAATGAACAAGAACCCGGATAAGATTGTTTGGAGATTTGAGAAGAGTGGGGTGTACTCTGTTAAGTCAGCTTATAAGGCTCTGGTGATTCAAACAGACCCTACTCAGCTGAAATGGAAAAAGGTTTGGAATTTCAAGGGTCCGGCCAAGTGGAGTTATTTTCTGTGGTTGTCGCGGAGGGATAGATTACTTTCCAATAAGCTCCGTTTCAATAGATCGATGGCGGAGTCTTCAAGTTGTTCTATTTGTGGAGCTGATGGGGAGGATTCTTTGCATATAGTGCGAGACTGTGTACTTCCAAGGCAAGTTTGGAGATGCATAGTTCCAGCTAATTTGGTAAGGAATTTCTTCTCTGTAAATGTCCAGGAGTGGGTGGATTTAAACGTCGCTCATGCTAGCCAACTTCTTCCTGGCGCGGGGGCGAACTGGGGGTCGGTTTTTGGGGCTGCGGTTTGGAGCTTGTGGAGGTGGAGATGTGGCCTGGTTCTTCAAGATGGGTATAGGCTCCCTCATAATTTGATATACTCTGTGATGCAATATGCTCGGACAGTGCAACATGTGTGTTATAATTCTTATGATTTGAGGCAGAGAGAGGAAATTATTGTGAGATGGTCCAAGCCGGAAGGAGGTTGGGTTAAGCTTAATTGTGACGGCGCTTCCAAAGGGAACCCGGGCTTTGCTGGTATGGGTGGCGTGATTCGTGATGAAAACGGTGTTTGGGTTTTGGGTTATGCTGGGTATCTTGGGTGGTGTTCAGTCACTGTTGCTGAGCTTCAAGCTCTAAGATGGGGGCTCCATTTAGCGTGGAATAAAGGATACCGTAGAGTGTGGTGCGAATTGGACTCCAAGACTGTCATTGATCTGGTGAAAAAAGAGGATAAAAATGTCCTGCTGCAAGGGTTGATTGAAGAGGTTTGTGAGCTTTTACAAAGAGACTGGCAGGTCTGTTTGTCTCACATTTATCGTGAGGGGAATGGGGTGGCTGACTGTTTAGCAAACATGGGATGTACTGTCAGTGAAGATTTGGTGTTGTTTTGTGAGCCGCCGGTGGAGGCTAGAGCAGCTATTGTTTTGGATGCTGGGGGCAGAGGTTGTGTCCGTCTGGTTAATAGAGCCATGCTGGCTGTTGTTGGGGCTTAGTCCTTCTTTCTTTTTCCGTTGTACCAAAAAAAAAAATGATTGGTTATGCATCTCATTTTTTTCAAAATAAAATGTATGA
>JAYMTG010000633.1:0-11298 GCA_036897565.1 Pelargonium exstipulatum
CTGTCCAAGCTCAGAGCCATCATGGCTTCTCTGTCTTGGTGAGTCCCCATCGACATTGTTGCACCTCCAAGAAAATCCTCCAGCTTCGGCGACGAACTCGACACCATCCCTGAAAACAACATCAAAATCTGTAAATACAAATCAATAACACATATTCGAGTGTCTTCTTGAAAGATAAAACAAAAAACAAACCTTGCGGTGTTGTTGGGTGTGAGTGTGATCTGGAGAGAGCTTCCATGATGCAGAGAGAGCCGTCGGACTTGAGAGGCATGACGGAGAGTGGAGAGTGGTGGAAGGGGCTGTTTCCGGCGACCCCGTAGCCGCAGAGGGCGGAGGTGTTGAGGAAGTAGCTAGAAGTGGAAGGAGGTTCATGCAGATACTGATGATGATGTTGATGCTGCCCTGAAGAAGAAGAAGAAGACTCCATGCTCATGTGGCCATTGTTGGTTGTGAGAGAAAAACCCAACCAGTTGTTATGGTGATCATTGCTGTTGGTGCCATTGTTGTCACTCATCTTCTTGCTCTCTACCTCTCAACCCTTTATGTTTTGAAAAGAAACCAAGAGAGTATCTATAAGCTATATATCTCACTCACTCTTGACTCTTCTGGTGCTGTTCAAGTGCAAGGCAACATCTCAATCATTGGGTAGCAAATAAACTAATCATCAACACAAACACACACACATATATATATGGTTGTTGTTACTATCTTCAAAGCTTTGGTGATTGCCCAAGAAAATGTAAATTTAAACACACATACATGATACATGCATATCCTCACCTACAATACCCTCTAAATAAATAACATCTCAGCAATCAGTTGTTACTCATATTTGTATTTAGATATATTTTAATTTCAGAACTGGAATTGAGTATGCAGGTTGTGATTGTATTGTTATGTTTTTTAATTTGTTTTTACTCTACCGATGATTTAAGTGGAATTTTTAGCATACATATTAATGAGTTCTAATATATATTTAATTTGTAATAATTTATTATGATAAGTACCTGTACATAGGCATCCTAAAAGAGCTGTACTACTCGTACTCGTGCTTCATGTGTTACAAGTTCCCGGATGAGATTGTAATGGAGCATGAGCGACTCTTAGTTAGGGGTGTTGGCTTGTTTGTCTTTCATTTGTTTTAGCATAATCTTCTAGCAGCACTAAGTGGCTTAGTTCCTTCTACATTTACCAATTTCAGCCGCATTTTGCATGTGCATGGCTTGAACAGTGAACAAGTTCCCGGATATAGCATTGGATATCTCACCTTTAGGGCATGAACAATCTTGATTTGAGCCTCACTCACCTTTCATTGGTGGTTTGTGTCTTCCCAATTGTGCAAAAAATATGAAATCAAGGGAATCATAATTGAGATGAATTAGATGCAAAATAAGAATTCCTTCGGGCGAATTCTAGTTGGCTGCTTTTTGAGATGTCAGATGTGCAATATTTCAAGTATCCAGGTTTATATTACGCTTGATCTAGCTGAACCGGATTATGGTTGGTCATGTGTTTGTTTTGGTATTGCGTTCTTGATGTAGGCTGTCAATAACAAGTTTGCAACTTCTATTTTATTATTACAATATTAGCTACTTTTATTTGCTAACTTTGCCTAAGACATTCTTGATCAAACTTCTAATTGAACTCATTCTAATTTAGTTTTATTTGTTGTTTTTTCTATGTATACTGTTACAATCTTCATTTGCCCCAGCTACATTCATTCCTTGTGTGAATGATGAAGATTTATGTCTCTGCACTTCTATTTTCTTAGGCCCCTTCACCATCATGTACAAATAGGGCTAAAGTCAATTTAATATCTGAACTAATGGTTCTGCTTTTTGGTTAGTTTGAATTCAAACGCTGTTGTTGCACTAAAGTTCCTATTTGGGATCCCTGATGATACGATTAAGATGGACGATTCTCCTGAAGATAACATAAACTACATACAGGAATTGGCTACTCTATTGAGTTCAAAGACTACTGAGGATTATTCCCTCAGCGCTGATATGCAGACTATTTTGTGTCAGGTATAATTGGTACAAGTGTAAATTACCTACTATCCTTGGCCTGTCTTTTATAATACCTTTTTTTTTCTGTTATTAATGCGCAGGTTTCACTTTCTGTAAATTCATTGCTGCTATTGTTGCAAAAGTCAACTGGTTCAGTTAAGGTAGATGATATCGTTATTGGTGAAGGTGTTCCTTCATCACCAGATAATGTTCTATTTCCTTCAAAGATGCATCAAATGACAGATGGTGCTGCTGAAAAGGCTGACGACTATCTTTGCCTTGGAGGGTTTGGGGAGAGGTTTTTGTGGGAATGTCCAGAAACATTACCTGATAGATTGTCACAGGCAACTCTTCCTGTAAAAAGGAAAATGTCAGCGCTTGATGGTCCAAATAGGCGTTCTAGAGGAGATAATGCTCCATCTGAGACCACGAGCCAAAGTGCATTTTCACGGGGACTTGGGCCATCTACTGCCCCTCCAGTTCCAACTCGCCGAGATACTTTTCGGCAGCGCAAACCAAATACCAGCAGGCCCCCTTCAATGCACGTGGATGACTATGTTGCGAGGGAGAGAAATGTTGATAGTGTCACGAACTCAAATGTCATAGCAGTGCAGCGAGTTGGATCTACCAGTGGGAGACCTCCATCAATTCATGTGGATGAATTTATGGCCAGACAAAGGGAGCGCCAAAATCCTGCGGCGCCAATAGTTGGGGAGGTGACAGCACAAGCGAAGAATGTTCCTCCTGTCCATGATACAGACATTGAGGAGTCGAAAAAATCTAAGCAGTTGAAACCAGATATTGATGATGATCTTCAGGGTATTGATATAGTGTTTGATGGTGAGGAATCTGAATCTGATGACAAGTTGCCCTTTCCTCAGCCAGATGATAACCTGCTACAGCCTGCCCCTGTCATAGTTGAGCAAAGTTCTCCACACTCAATTGTTGAAGAAACCGAAAGTGATGCTAATGAAAATAGTCAGTTTTCTCGCCTGGGGACTCCATTAGTATCTAATGCTGATGAGAACACACAAAGTGAGTTCTCTTCGAGGATGTCAATTTCACGACCTGAAATGCCGTTGACTAGAGAGCCAAGTGTTTCTTCTGATAAGAAGTATTTTGAGCAAACTGATGAAAAGAATGCCGCTCCGGTAAAGAATTCTGGTGCATTTGAATCTGCCACTGCAGCAAGTAGTTCTGGATTCCGTGCCTCTGTTTACAAAAATGCATCAGAATCATCTGTACAATTACCTGCTGATTCTAGGATGAATCCGCAAAACATGTATAGGAACAGTCCGCAACATGCAGGTACTGGGTCACAAGGACCTTATGACCGGAAATTTATGCACAATCAACCACCTTTACCTCCAATGCCTCCTCCATCGACAGCCCAACCTGTATTGTCTCAGACTCCAGATCGAGCTCCCAGTCAAGCATCTCCTTTCATTAATTCTATCTCAGACATGCAGCAGCCTATTCCGACAGCCTTCCAAGTAAGAGAAAATGCATGTTTGCTTACTAGTTTTGCTGCAGGCTTTCTGTCTACTGCTTGTTCATCTGCATATATTTGATAATTCAAATCTTTCATTTGCAGGTTCAGTCAGATTATATGTCCACATTCAATAACACTTCTACATCCTTAGCATCTTCCCATCCCATGCCAGATATGAAGTATTCATCAATGTCTTCTCCAGGTGGATCTGCTAGGCCACCTCCACCACTTCCTCCCACACCTCCTCCATTTTCATCTAGCCCTTATAATTTACACTCTGCAAAAGCTCATACTCCCCAATCTTACAATCAGAGTGTTGGAACAACTGAGTTTCCTCAAACATCCGGGGCCAGATTACCTCCATATCAGCCGCCTCCCCTTATGCCACCCATGGTGTTCAATAGGCCAGCTTCTATGCCAATAAATCTTTATGGGAACACCCCAACCCTGCAACAGGGGGATAACTCACCAAGTATTTTGCAGAATCTGAACATACCTCAGTCGTCCATTCAGTCGATACATCATTCCATTTCTCAGTTGCAGCCACTGCAGCCCCCACAACTCACACGTCCCCCCCCCCAGCCAGCCCAGCATCTTAGGCCACCAATTCAAGGTTCACAACAGTTAGAGCAAGGGCAGTCCTTACAGAGCTCAGTTCAAATGCAAATGCATCCATTACAGATGCTGCAACAGCCGCAAGTTTCGCCGATGCATTCCTTCTATCAATCCCAACAGCAAGAGTTTGTTCATGCTCAGCAACAGCATCAAATGGGACATTCTCAAGCACAAGCCCTGCATCAGCAAGGAGATTTTGCATCACAACAGCAACAAGATTCAGGAATGTCATTGCACGAGTACTTCAAGTCTCCGGAGGCTATTCAGGTATTGTTGTGTGCCTAATCCCTGTGGAAAAAAATTTACATTTGACAAGTGTTTCCTTAGTATATTATGGTAATCCTAAATCCTCTTTCATGACAGTCTTTATTAAGCGACCGGGATAAACTTTGCCAGCTTTTGGAGCAGCATCCAAAGTTAATGCAGATGCTCCAGGTTCTTTTTCAGACACCTGTTCTGTTATTTTCCAACAATTTGTTTTACTTTTGTTTACCATATAAACTAGAATTGGAGTGAAATGATATTCTCACTTATATTTTAATTGATCTTAAGAACATTACATGACAATGTGAATGGCAATGGAAATGCAGGGAATGGCGATGAGAATGAGTTTTATTCCTATTCCCATAAAAAAAATTATCCAAACACCGACTTACTGTTCACACATTAGCGTAATCAGTAGTGCAAAAAATAGAATTCTTTTTGCAATTCAAGGATGTTTGTAGACTGTTCTAATTCTGGGTATGTTTTTATGAATTCCGTTTAACAGGATAGGTTGGGCCAGCTATAGCAACTTGGTGTACAATGGAAAGAAGACATGTAGACAGTTTTGAAAGTTAGATCAGACCTGTAATCTCCTTGTATCACTGCTCAGAATCCATTCATATTCTCTCTTCCAAAAACAGTCAATGTTTGAGAGTGCCGTCAGCTAGCCCAGTATCATCTGCTGTGAAATTTTGTATCGATAGGTCATAATAAGCATGTACATTTTCTTTGGTCGAAACATTATTAAATTTGCATCTTGAATATTTCATTTGCAGAGACACCGCATGCTCCTTAGCGTGCGCAGCTGGAGGATCCTTAATCTGTAGTTGTACTGTATTTTATCATTCAAAGTGTAGAAATTTACTTCTTGTCTGCTACTTGAAAGTTGAAACTGTAACATATAATGTAAGCCTCTGTCTTAACTTTTTATTTGTTTATGGGTAAATTGTCATTAGCCCCTTTGGACTTACCCGATTTTTGGATTTAGTCATTAATTAGGGTTTTGCATAGTTTCACACCTTTATCTTACCAATTTTTGCAAAAAAGTCCAAATTACCTGCTGTAACCAGTTTCTAACTGCCAAATCAGCGTAGTTGCCAGCTCATCGTGCCACGTCAGCCCACATTGCCACGTCATGATGCCACGTTGACCTATGGATGACGTGGAAAAAAACCCTCATTTTTATTCTTCTTCCTCCTCCTCCATCTTCAATTCTGCAACTGTGATTCTGTGAAGCCAGATTCAAACCCCCACCACCACCAGTTCATAGTCAGCATGGGTAGAAATGATCTTTCCTGCGTTTTCAGTTATAAGGGTCATCCTAGAGTCTCGAGCCACTTGGCCTTCCAAACCACCACCAGTTGTCTATGCTTCCTCACCTCCTCCAGTTCACCATTCTCCACCACCAGTTCACCACCACTCCCCGCCACCACCGCCCTCAATTCCGTGTGAAAACCCGCCACTAGCACCATCACCACCGCCACCTGCTCCAGTTTATGAAGGGTCATTGCCACCAGTGTATGGGGTTTCATACGCGTCTCCTCCACCGCCACCCTTCTATTGATTCTTTTGAGAATTTGTCCTCCTCTAACCTTTACTCAAATTACAAGCAACATTTGCAATTGCATCCTTGTGGGCATCAACAAGTGTTGTTTCTGTTGGGGCATGCAATTAGAGATTCAATTGAAGAAACAGAGTGAAGGAGTTGTTGAATTTAGTCTTTTTTTTTTTTAAAAAAAAGAGGGAGATAGAGGTAAGAGGAGGAAGTTCTCTCCATATTTATTTGAATTGTTATGGATAATTTGAGTTGTGAAATAAGAGAATGGCAGAGAAAAGAGTAGCTAGGTTGCAGATCACAAAGTTGTATGTATAGAGAATATGAACATGGAGACCACCATCATCATCTTCAGGGGATCACCAACACAACACATAGTTTATAAGCTAGCACTTGTTGCTGCTTCTGCTTCTGTTTTGTTTGTGGGTTTTATTGTTATTATCTTTATTCTTCTTTTTTTCCCTTTAAATCATCATACTTTTGCTTTCTTTTCATTTCCATTTTATAGTATAATCATGAATCAACATTTTACTTGTATTGATTTCCAGATCCTCTGTGTCCTGCTTTTTTTTCTTCGAACCCATCTCCATGAAACATGTTCAAGATCAAAACTTTCTATATTGGTAAACTCCATCATGTGCAAGAATCGACCATATTCTATAATCTTTTTGGTTGGTGTTGTGTTTCTTGATTGAATTTCCGATCTTGGTGGCACCTGAGAAAATGGGGGCATATCCCAAGTCTCCTCCTTGATTGACGCCACCTTCAAGCTCAACCCTCATTTCTGGTTCCACTTGTTTCAATTAATTAACACTATAGAATTTGGGATTGGGATTGGTCCCATGTGCACTGCACGCCCCAAATATTCAAGTTTCCCAAATTTTGAACGTTACTCTTGATCACGCTCGCTCACACTTCCCCATTGGAATATACTATATGAATTTGAATTATTTGCCATATAAAAAAATGACCTTGACGCTCTCAGATTTCAGATCATTCCTTGTAACAATTGGGTATTGCTGCGAACAAACCGAAACCTCTTTCTCAGCTCTCTCTTGTGCATTGTCAAGCTCCTCATAATGTTTCTTTAACCTTGGAGGTTGGCTCGTGATGGTGTTAAAATAAAAACTCAGCCACCACCACCACCATCAATGCGGTCACAGCTCTCAATTCCATTCAAACACCACCATAACTACGTTTTCTTGATGTCACATTAAAGTCTCGTTCGATCCGGAAAGGGCCATAAAGAGGGTAAAACTCTCGAACCGGGTTCTAACACAGCATTGTTTCGTGACACTCGAATTCGAGACTTGAGAGATCAAGTCGAAACAACTTTTGCCAGCCGACCCACGTCACAAAATCTCATTTTTCGTGACCCTAAGGTCTTAAGTTCAACTTGGCAGGCTGTTCCCAGCTTGAGCTAGCTTTGGATTTTGGTGTTTAGCAGCTTCTATTTGCTTGGCAAGAGTCATGACTCATGAAGATGACAAAGCCATATGGTTTGTGAGCTTTGTATTGTTTCTAAAAATGGTGGCGAAATGGGAATTGGATTAGATTGTGGCAACACAAAACAAGAAAGATGATGAGCTGGTCTCTACAAAGAAACCACTTCCAAAATGTTCATGTGATGTGGTGGCTTCCATTCTCAACAACTTCTCTTTTGAAAATGTTGTTGTTCTTGTCTGCCGCTAATTGGAGGCATGTGCCTCCACCCTTGCTCTCTTTCCTCAATTCACACATTTCACCTTCCCCTAACAAACTTCATACATAAATATCATCACTATTTTGCCACAATATTATTTCTATAAATATGTAAATGAGCATAAAAAAAAAAAAAGAAGTAGATACTTAAAGAATTAATGCTTATTTGAATACAATGTGTTAACCTCGGGGGTAGAAAATTAAGCGACTCATCATCTAATTATCGGCTAACGATTGATCTTTAATGGATTTGACAAATGATTATTATAAAAATGTCTTAAGTTCAAGAAACTGCTACTAATATCTTGAGATAAGATGCTATTAAAGCATCAATATCAATGATCTTCAATAGGACCTCAAAAAAACACTGAGAATTTCAACGTAAAGAATTTGATGAGGGTCATTACTGAGGTGTATTAGATTATAATAAACATAGACTCAATTTAAATATAATTGATATGATGATCTTTGCGTACTCTTTTTCCATTTATTAGAGTTTATATTACTCGTACTCTTTTCCATTTATTAGAGTTTATATTACTCAAAACAGTCTATTGAATTTTAAAATATATAAATCATTCCACCAAACAATGATTCATTTGGGGCCAATAAGTTTGGCATTTGAAGGGTTAGAGATTGGAGAACCTTCTTTATGAAAAGGGAATAAAGATTGTGGTATAGTGTATAGTGACACATTTTCAAAACTATGATAGTAACAAAGAAGAAAAGAAAAGGTAGCAATGTGTCTCCTTTTTTATTCTACCATCATATTAACAAAGATTCACCAAAACACAAACTAGTGCTTCCTTGCATTCCTCTTTTTATGTATCTCACTACCAATACAATGTTAAATTTATTTACACATTTACCCTTCCTTTCTACTGCTATTCTTTTCTCCTCTCTTTTTTTTTATTACCATAATACAAAAGTACATAAATATTTGATGTTGGTGAGGTTGGTTTTGTATGAATAATAAATTAATTAATTATGATATCGACAATGATGTTTAAAGGAATGGACCCTACTCAAGATAACACTCACATGGGTGTGTTAGTGTTTCTTTACTTGTTAGGGTTTTTATGGTATCCAATAAATATAATATTAGCTACTTAATATAAGTTGGTTGACTTGGTTTCTTAACTACATTACTCTCATTTAATTAGGGTTTTATTGACAACCTGTGATTAGGTCAATTATATTAATTGCCCTTATCATATATTTGTTGTTATTGTCATTTGCTATTGACCCCATCATCACATGAAAACAACAACATCAAAACCAAATCCACCCATCACCATTTGAAAAATTCAATCTTTTTTCTTCTTCTTCTTCTTCCAATTGTTTGTTTTGTTTAATGACAATGATAAGGATGTTGTATCAAAATGGGATTAAGAGATGAGACACAAGAGTAAATACAATCACATAATGATGTGCCAATTGGAAATTAATTTCTTTGTTTGGCTTAGAGAAAGTAACATTTATGCCCATTTACTAAAATCCACAAGACTTTCTACTATAAGATACTTTAGATACAAGCTCTAGCTAATGCCATTGGCTTCATGTAATTGGTTGATCCATAGGTTCTCAAAATGATACCAAACCAAACAAACAAGTTTTTTTTTTTTTTTTTTTGAAAAGTTCGTATCATGGAATGTCCTCAACTCTACTTCACTATCACCTTCCTTTGTGAAAGTTAAGTCTAAAATAGTACAACCAAAGTTTTTTCTCATTGATATTGGAAGATTTTTATGTTTTTTTGGGTCTAAACATGAGATTCTTGAGCAAATCCACAAATTTACAGTTGACACATTTAAATCGTTTTATCATACCCAAACTAATTCTCATTCGAGAACAAGTCACAAAGTTGTACGACAATAATTGAACAAATCAAGGCATCTTTAGAGGGAAGACATTTTTTTTAGTAGTAGGCTGGTTGGTAGTGCAGTGCAGCCCAAGAAGCCTGCCAGTTTAGATATTTGGGTAATGGCTCTGTTTTATTGGGCCGACTTATGAAAGCCCAATTTCTTTGGTACGGCCCAGTTCACACAATAGAACTTCAGGCCCAACTAGAAGTGCTTGATTTGACCCCAAAATCGAATGCTATGATTCTGATATCAGATTAGATATTGGGCTGCTAAAAGAATCACAATATATATTTTTTTTTGAAGTGAAAAGAAAAACAATATTTATTCCTCAAGAAAATTTATTTTGAAGCAATATTCCTCGAGACAAATTAATCAAGATCACTAATTAACCCCAAAAAAACCAAGATTATTTTGTAATCGAGTATGTTTCAAAATGTTTTTTCATGATGCGATCGATAGTCAATAAATACATAGATATACCAACACAACAGTAATTATTTATCAGTAAATATTAGCTGTGACGATAGATCATCTTGTGATCATGAAACGAATTATTGTAAAATTTCGTACATTGTCGTACAAGATCATAAATATCGAAGTATTAATCTACACAACAAACTCATCAATCTCAAAACATAAAAACTTAGTAAATGGAGGCCATCAAATCTCAAAAAAGCACATCAATGGTGTATTGGTGTTTATCAATCATCACTTTGTTTGAAATCTTATTTTCCAGAAAGCTGTGGAGAGAGCCTCATCTTCCCAAAAAAGTGAGATTAGCTACTAATAGTTTAACAACAGCTAAGCTAATTACCAACAAAAAGTTTTAAAAAGAAAAAGAAAAAAAAAAGAAGCAAATCCCATAGCAAATATGTAGTTGGGGAGCACTAAAATGGTCAGTGGTTAGATCCAAATTAGATAACAGTGGGAAAAAGAAGAAGTAATAATTAGCAATCGATTAACAACAAAACTTCAAATCTAATCTTCAAATTAATAATATATTTAAAAACTCAACATAAACACAAAAGGTCCTTGATTGGTGTTAGGTAATGGACATGTCAATATCAACTTCTATAATAATATTGGTATTAGTATATAGTTAAAGTTGTTAGTCTATGGTCTCCATATATATAACCATTTTTTTGTGGTAGTTTCATATATTTTAATAAGCTCAAGTTATTAAAATTTAACTATAAAAAATGTTCACTATTTTTGGATATGAAATTTTAATATTTTAATTGGTATGTACTATGCTTCTAATGTACCAAAAATGACATTTAAAAGCAAACATGTGGAGAGCAATATAGTTAGAGTCGTCTTGTTGTTGTCATGCTACCAAAAGAGAGTTGTGTAAAAAATTGAAATGGTTGGCTTCACATTGCTATTTGTATGGTATTGGTATGGTCTTCTTTGTAGCTTTCCCAGAAGATAATTATTTAAGATCCCACCACATAATTTTATATACAATTGCCATTTAAGAAATCTAAGCATGCAACTCTATACAGATTTTATACAAAAAAAATGTACATGTTCGTGTTCGACCTTGGGTGCACGAGACAACAAGGACCCGGTATCAAGTCCAGGCCAATATCAAGTCGGTCGTGGGTGTTCTTAGAAAAAAAGAATTACAAAATGAAGATTAGGGGTTAGGGTTTCATTGTGTAGTGGGTAAATGGAGGCGAAAATTACTAAACCCGACCATACACCCGATCTAATAAATGGAAACAGAACTAAATAAAATAAAATTTAGGGGTTAGGGTTTACCTTGTTCGGCCAGAGTCGTGTTCGGCAGTGGGT
>JAYMTG010000634.1:0-11294 GCA_036897565.1 Pelargonium exstipulatum
CACTGAGTTGCGTACTTCGAAGAACCAAGTCTGCACAAGATTTCTACCAACAACTCATCGCTTAAAAGTGAAATATATGATGTTGATGAAGATTGAACCATGGTGTTACTTTCTGCCATTATCACTTGTTGTTAACTGTGTATTGATGATTGATCTCTCACAACTTGATCCTAATACTTCGTATATTTTATACACACAATTAGCACATTTTTCTAAAGTCCTAAAGGAAATAAACTATGTCCGGTAGATTAGGTTTCTTAATATCCGATGAATAGGGTGTAACTGAATCCAATTATTTAGTATTTACTCTCAATCCTAGTTTCAGAAGGAGAGTACTAATTAAAGTCTATTACCACTAATTCCAATAGGTTTGATAAATTAGCTGGAAAAATAATGACTAGAAATAGATGTGAAAACTTATCAATAAAATTTCATGTGATTCTTCTTACCAAAAAAAAATTTTCATGTGAGACTGTACTATACTGATTGTAACAAAAAAATAAAAGTTAGTTGACAATTCAGATTGCATTTCGTAACTGCAGTGAAGAACTGAAGTTAAAAGCCCATTTTGTTTTAAGTGCAAGAACAGTGCCGCCTCAAGGATTTTGTGGGCTCTGTGCGGAAATTTATATTGGGCCCTAAATATTTTAAATCATAAACAAATGAAAATAGTATAAATTATTGATTGAACACAAAGGTCCAAGTTTTGCGAAGTCCCGTTTAGTTTTTAAGTTGCAGCTAGGAATTGAATTGTTCTAACTTCTATTGCAGTTAAAAACTGCAGTTAAAAGTCCAAACTTTCGCTCTATAACAGTTTAAAATCGCAGATAATAGAAACAATTGTTGCAGTTTATAACCGCAGAAATAACCGCAGCTGAAAGTCCAAACTTTCACACTATTGCAGTTTTAACCGCAGCTAATAGAGGATATTGTTGCAGTTTCTAGACGCAGCTAAAAGTACGAAACGTCAAAACAGAGGTTCCATTATATTATCTATCATGTGTGTCAAAAGACAAAACAGAGGTTCTTAGTATCCTATTTTGACAACAGCTTCTTGCACATCCAACATGGTTCATGAATCATATAATGATACTTGTTATTGATGATTATGTATTGGTACACGAGAATAAATCCAACTAATCAATAGTCGTTAACTCTATTATCGAGATTAAGACCACGAACCGAGGTAGGCCAAGAAGGCTGCATAAGAGTGAATACACTGCATGAATGCACTGGAAGTCCTCTTATCACTTCAAGTGTTCTCTTCCTTAAATTGCACAAAAATACGTAAGATGACACATAAAGACTACTTCTGGCAGCTGGTAGAGCAAAAAGAAGATACAAAATGTCTCCATCACGCGGGTGCAAATCCAGAATCGAGGACTTGAATCTCTGATTCTTGTTCCGATAACACTTTCTAGCTATGGAAGAACCCGAGCCCTTGACTTTACTAAAATCTAACTCGTGCACCAACTCCCAGGACCGGCTATGGCTATCGAGTTGCCAAACAAATAACTTGAGACCGCGCTTTTTTGTGGCATGATCGGGAGACTTGTGAACCAACTGGGCTATTCGCAAGCGCCCCTTGCACACGCCAATCTTGGAGCTGAATTTGTGTGCTCGGTGGAAGCCTGGAGGAAGCGAAAAACGAGTATAACTATTGGCATCGACATTTACACTATTGGGATTGAACTCGAGCCCAAGAATTTGTGCTTCCGACGACTTGCTTAACCAAACTAGCATTCCATTGTAGGAAACGGGCGCGATGTGAAAGCATTTAGGCACAACAATTTGTTTCCATTTGCCCGAACGGTCTTCTGAGGCGAAAATCTGCACTAATTTTATCATGTAGAACGTGCTAGGAATAACACGCACCAACTTGAAATCAAACCCGGATTCTATTTCGGAGAAGATAACCCCGACTTCAACCCCGGGGGATTCAGGCTGAGGCGGAGGCGGGAGGGCGGTGCATTGCCTTGTGAAGGGATTGCAAATGTAGTAAACACTGTGATCAGTCTTGCTTGGACAACACACTATTGTATCCTTATAAGTGGCAATAATGTAAATAGTACTATAATGAGAGAAAAAATTCAGAGATTTGAAAGGAAGTAGGTTTTGGTCATGGGAATTAGTAAAGGGAAAGTCAAATTCATGGTGATTCTTTTCTTTATTGTCTCCGGTTGCCTCGGCGACGGGAGATATGTGTTGATATTGTGTTACGAGAGCAATGGGAAGCTCGTCGTCCTCCTCTTGGTGTATCTTTCGCCAACGACGAAGGAAATATGAATCGGATGATGTATTGACGAGAGAGAACCAACGTTTGCTGATGCACTTGCACTGAGTTGCGTTTTTGGGGGAATCGAGTCTGCCCAAGATTTCTACCAGTAGTTCGTCGCTTAGAGCTGAAATATATGATATTCGGGATGATGAAGAATGGATCATCTTGTCTTCCTAATAAAATTTTCTTCGACTAGTTTTGCTCTTTGTTGGAAGCTGCTTTAGTACCGTTTTAATTACTTTATATATACTCTCTTTGTTTTTTGTTTAATGATGCCTAAACAAATTAGGAAATAAAGTGATGTAGGATTGGTCCATGCATAGCTTAATTAGGCATAATCAAATTAGGAAATTAATTTATGTCATATATAGTTTTGCGTTTCCAATGTATACATATTACATATATACAACGTACATTAATTAGGACTCCTATTTTGACTTGAGGACCCGACCCGACTCGACTTTATTCAGTGTTTCGCCCGACCTGAAAATCAAGGTCATCAATTTTGAACCCGAACCCAAAAAATAGGATCGGGTTGCGGGTACCGTATTTGATACAGTTACTCGTATTAGTGGTGGAAAAAGAGTACACAAGATAAATAAATATATAGTAGTGAACTAAACTCATTGTGGAAGAGGGGCTAAACAAATGAAACAGACCAAAAACATGAAACAGAGTCATGAGTTGTTAAATAACTAACTACAAGATGGGTTGGAAAGGATAGGCACTTGGGTAGGCCAAGTAGGCTGCATAAGTGGGAAGGCGATATATGGAGTCCTTATTGGAAGCCCTCCGATCATCTTAAGCGTTCTCTTCCTTGCGTTACACAAAAATACGTGAGAATATACCTCGGATTTACTTCCCGTAAGTGGCGGAATGAAAAACAAATACAATATGTCTCCATCATGTGGGTGGAAAGCAATAACAGAAGTGTCGGATCTCGCGCTGCTCCTATTCTGATAACATCTTTTAGCAATGGAAGAATCCGTGGAATCCTCAATTTCACTAAAATATAACTCGTGCACCGACTCCCACGAGGACTGGCTCTGGCTATCGAGTTCCCAAACACGCAACTGCAAACCATAATTCGGGTCATCCCCATTTGGTTGAAGATTAACCAACTGAGCTACTCGCAAACGTCCCATGCACACGCCTATTAGGGATCGTGGTCTTTTCTTTTCGTAGCCTAGAGGGAACGGGATACGAAAATAGCCCTTAACTTTAGGATCAAATGGATTGATTCTTATTCCGATAAAACATTTCAAGCCCTCGCTCAACCAAACCATCATTCCTTTGTAAAAAACATGTCTCACCCTACGAACATGATCGCGCCCGTTTATTCGTCTCCTTTCGGGCCCTATCGTTTGTCTCCACCCACCGGCTCTGTCATCTGATGAAAATATGTCCACAATCATCATATGTGAACCACCCGAATACGTAGAAGTAACGCGAACTACCTTAAATATGAACCTACATCCTTCGTCTTCATAGACTAAAAGACCCGCTCGAATTATAGGATACCTGCAAGAAGAAGGCAGAGGAGGCGGTGGAGGGAGGGCGGTCCATTGCCTCGTGAAGGGATTGCAGATGTAGTAAACACTGTGATACTTTGTTCTCGGACAACACAAAACTATATCTTTGAATGTATCGAGAATACAACGTTTACTATCGCGGATAGGAAGAAAATCGAGAGACTCGAATTTTTGTAATTCCTGATCAGAATTGATGAAGGAATAATTGATCTTGTGGTGTTCTTTTCTCCAGAGAAGAAATTGTGCGAGGATAGCTACCGGGAGCTCCTCGTCTTCCTCTCTATCCTTGTTGTTCTTGCTGTTGACACGAAGCCAGCAGCGAAGAAAATTTGAATAACGATAGTTAGTACTGTTGACGAGAGAGAACCAACGTTTGCAAATACACTTGCACCGCGTTGCATACTTCGGAGAACCGAGTCTGCACAAGATTTCTACCAATAAATCGTCGCTTAAACCCGAAATATACGATGTCGGTGAAGAAGAAGATGTGTTCATCTTGCTTCCACCATCACTCACCCTGCAATTTTCCACCATGATCTCTACACTTTATTTTATTTTATTGTGTGTTGTTTAAAAAACTGATGGATCTCTTGCTCGTTTATAATTTATATTTGCTGGTGGAGCCCTAATTAGTTTAGGATTAGGAAATTTTTTTTTGTGGCTGATAAACCCTACTAAATAATAATTTAGGAATTTAGTTATAAAGTACTGATTTTGCCTTGCCTACCCGCCTAATTCTACACACTTTTTTATCGAAAAAAAATATATTATTAAGCCAAGTCGGAAGCTAACAAAGGAAAAAAAAATGGGAGATTGGGGAGCAACTTAAAATTAAAATCTTTTAATCTAGTCGCGAAAAACACGATATCTGAAATAATCAAACTGAAGGCACTGGAAACATTAACGTATATAAACAGTCACAAGTACGCGTTGGTTGTTCGATTTTAGGGGTTTTGCGGCTTTGAATCAGTTACTCATATTAGGGGTTTAAAGTAAGTGATAAATAATTCATTGAGGACTAATATTAATTGACATAATTGCAAAACATTGTCAAAAAGCTTGCGAAAAAATAAATAAATTAATTTCTTGAGCTCAATTCCAACTTAATGCATCAAATGAAAAAGAACCACACAAAAAAAAAATAAAAAAAATAAAAAAAATTGTTTCAGTGTAATATGATTTAAGAGTGAACTAAACTATATTATATAGTTTATTGTCCAAAAATAAATTCCATAATTCAATAACTCTATTCAAGCGAAAACATAAAAAGCTATAACTAATTAACAATTGGTGGGGTTGCAAAAGGTAGGCACTGGGGTAGGCCAGGTAGGCATCAGAAGCGGGAAGGCGATACATTGACTTCTTATCGGAAGCCCTCCGATCACCTTAAGCGTTCTCTTCCTCGCATTACACGAAAATATGGGAGAGTATACCTCAAATTTTCCCTCGGATTTACTTCCCGTAAGTGGCGGAACGAAAAACAAATACAATATGTCTCCATCATGCAGGTGGAATGCCATAACAAAAGAGTCAAATCTCGCGTTTGTCTTATCCTGATAGCATCTTTTAGCAATGGAAGAATCCGCCGAATCTTCAATTTCACTAAAATCTAAGTCGTGCACCAACTCCCACGAGTACTCGCTATGGCTAACGAGTTCCCACACAAGCAACTTCAACCCATAGTTCATGTCATTTCCAAGAGGGCACCGTCCTTCCTTCCGCTTCTGCAAGGTCAACTGCCATAGACGGGAACCATTCTGCAAAGCCAAATGAACAAAGACAACACTCTGTCATACAAACATTTTGACTTGGTACTTGTAATAACCAGATAACGGGGAACTTTTATTATTCTTAATCACCTTATATTGTCAGGCCATCGCTCTTTTCTGTTTTCTGCCATCTTAGCTTTCTCATCTCGATCTTGTACCCACAAAATCATAGAAAGATAGGCCCGCCGTCCCTTTCTCAAATCTAAGATGAAGTGCCCTGTTTAAGATAAAATGGTTAAGTGTTTCTGGATATAAATCAACACAAATTCAGTCAACTGTTGGAACGTCACTTACACGTAAGGATTCGAACGGCCTGTACAGATTCTCATACTCGAAGCCAGTAAATTAGACATCTTATTCATGTCAGTACATTGTCAATGTAAAATTGCACCGATGCATACTTGGGAATGTTTTTACAGTGCGCCTGCACTGCATATAGCAAAATACAAGTTGCAACAAATAGACAATCAATGACGAAACCATAACAAAATCCTAAAATAATGTCAACAGTAAATAGGTTTAGATGAAACATACATGTTTGTCTCTTCCAGGCAACCAAGAGAGGCTACCTATATTAAATATGTTGGCAAAAATGGTTCCTTGATCGCAATTTTCTTTTGTAAACGTAACAAGAAAACAGATCAAAATGAAGACATATTGAGGGGCAAATGCAAAACCGTGTAAATGAATGGGACTCATCATGCTGTGGACCTTAGATCAATCTAACAATTCATAAATAATTCATCAAAAATTTCATAAATAAAACAGCCAAACTCTCTGATGAACTTGCAAGCAACACAGAGCCCCGAAGCCAAAGGCTATCAATTTCCAAATTGTCAACATGAATCCCTAATTGACACAGCAGAAAATGAAAATCATCTTGCAATGCAAGCAAGAGCTAAAACAACATCAAAACGACACCGTTCTGCTAATATCATTAAACTAGACAACGTATAGCTAAATGACTACAAAAACTCAACGACAACGATTCTCTCCTTCCTTCATCATCAACACTTAAGACCGTTGAAATCACAGCACATCACTATACATACAAAACATTCTTATGGCCAAAATCACAGAGCAAACATCCAAAATAATGTCACTTACAAGGAAAACAGAGAACAGAAGCATGAAAGTAAAGCAGAACATGTATCAGAACTGACCAAAATCACAAAGAACACTGAAAATAGGTTTACCAAATCTAGGGCTGAATTCAGAATTAGGGATTTTGAGAGAAAGATGACCAAAATCACTAACAAAATCATTGGAGGAACAGAGTGAGAATTTACCGTAGGAATCGGAGGATAATCCTAAATTGTTACATGATCTAGCGTTTTATCTTCAAGTCCTCATCAATTCCTCTGCGCACACCCAAACATAAATCAAATTGAAAACCCTAAACATCCTGAAACCAGCAAAAATTGGGCAACAAGATACGATTCTTGATCAAAGGAATTGAATATAGAGACCGATACGTACCTGCAAGATGTGGTCGGTGTTGCGAGGCGGCGACGGCAAAGAGATTAGAGAGGCGTTGTCATCGACGATGATCGAGAGAAGGTTAGGGTTTAGAGAAATTTTAAGGGTTTGTTTGGAGAGAATGTTTCAGCTATTTATAGATTATTAGGCCTTTTATCTTTTACTGCAGTTTTGCACCGCAACCCAAGCCCATTAAAACTTAACTACGGTTTAGATTTAGTATAATAATCTATATTAGGCCTTCTTTTCAATTTTTTCCAAAAGAATGAAATTATACTGCGTCTCTTTACTAGTTGATACACGCAATAATGTCTTACAATAGATAAACGAAATGTTTGTGCCGTGGCGTTTCATAAATCTTATAGTATATATACACTAGCACGGATAGAAATATGAAACGGTAAGATAAGTTTACATCCGAAACTCATTTTCGAAGAGTAATGATACAAAAGAAACAAACCAAGAAATCGAAACATGAATTGTAAAATTGTTCGACGTTTTTGTATGTGTAGCTAAATTTTGCGATAACACTAAAGACTTGAAGCAAGAACATAACTAATTTCCTACTAGTGGGTCGGGTTGGAAAGGATAGGCACTGGGGTAGGCCAGCTAAAAAGCAGAAGTGGGAAGCCAATAGTTTGAGTCCTTACCGGAAGCCCTCCGATCACCTTAAGTGTTCTCTCCCTTGCATTACAAGCAAAGACGGGAGAATATACCTCTGATTTACTTCCCGTGAGTGGCGGGACAAAAAACAAATACAATACGTCTCCATTGTGCGGGTGGAAAGCCAAAACATAAGACTCGAATCTCGCACTGCCCTTATTCTGATAACATCTTTTAGCAAAGGAAGAGTCCGCTGAATCCTCAATTTCACTGAAATCTAACTCGTGCACCAACTCCCACGAGGACTGGCTACGACTATCGAGTTCCCAAACGAACAACTTCAAACCATAATTCATGTCATTTCCATTTGGGGGAAGATTCACCAACCGGGCTATTCGCAAACGTCCCTTGCACACGCCTAGTAGGGTTCTTGGTATATTTTCTTCGAAACCTCTACGTGCTTTGTAGCCTAGAGGAAACCGAATACAAAAATCACCCTCAACGTTAGGGTCAATTGGATTGATTCTTGTTCCGGTAAAACAATCTCTGTCTTCACTCAACCAAACCATCATCCCATTGTAGCAAACCGGTCTCATGTAATGAATGTCGTTACATTGAGGCACAATATTCGTATGTAGTCTTTCATCCGAGGAATGTGTCTCCATAATCAAACGACGCTTATTTATTTCGATACTTTCAGTATCAATCGTTTGTCTCCACTCGCTTGCACTATCATCCGAGGAAAATATATCCACAATCACCATGCGTGTTCTAGCTGAATATGCAGAAGTATAGCGAACAACCTTAAATATGAATCCATAACCTCCATGTTCATCGACAAAAAGACCAACTCGAGTTACTGTACTGCAAGGATGCAGAGGTGGCGGTGGAGGGAGGGTGGTCCATTGCCTACTGAATGGATTGCAGATGTAGTAAACACTATGATCATCCGCGCTTGGGCAACACAAAACTATGTCTCTAAAAGTACCAAGAATATAACGTGTACGATGCGGGATAGGGAGAAAATCTAGAGACCCATGAAATTGTAATATTTCTTGATCAGGATTGAAGGAATAATTAATTCTATGGTGTTCTTTTCCCCATAAAAGAAATTGTGCGAGGATAGCTACCGGTAGCTCCTCGTCTACCTCTCGTTCCTTGTTGTTCGTACCATTGATCCGGTGCCAACAGCGAAGAAAATAAGATCCCGACGATGAATTGGTATCGATGAGTGAGGACCAACGTTTGCAGATGCACTTGCACTGAGCTGCATACTTGGGAGAACCGAGTCTGCAAAAGATATCTACCAACAATTCTTCGGTTAGACTTGAAATATATGATATTGATGACAAAGAAGATTGATTCATCTTTTTGGTATGGTTGTGTTGGCTTGTGTTCAAGACTTATTGATGTGTTGCACACACATTATATACTTTGTATTTGCCGGTTGAGCCCTAGTTAGTTTAGGAAATAAATTACTACCATAAATAGATTAGGGTCTTTGTTTCTAATAAGAACTAATAATCAATTTAGGAAACAAATAATTAGCTGCCGATTTTGACCCATAGCCACGCAAATTTTGTTTCTTAGATTTTGTTTACTTTTAAATGTTTTAATATATGCTGGTGGTAAGGCATGATGTAGGGTGGTGGCGGCTGGGTTGCGGCGTGTTTTGACGGGCGATGCCATGGATGTGGGGGCTGCCCTTGTTCGGGGATGGTGGACCCGAGGAAAGCAGAGGCATCGGCCTATCTGAGAGACTTTGCTTTGGAGTTTGGGCTAGTAGGGTTGTGTTCCAGACGGACGCCTAGGAAGTAGTTTGGGCTTGAAGAATGGGTCCGAGGATTTGAGCGGGTTTGGCCTCCATATTCAAATTTAGGTTCTCAAGTCTCAACCAAGAAATCAACGAAACTATCAACTAGAAAAATAGCAGCTATAAGTGTAACTATCCTAATTTAACAACATTATCATAAGACTGGAACTCACACGATGACAATTGAGCTACATAACAAGAGTAACTCTTCGAAACCCTGCCAACACATTATTGAAATTAACCGATCTCAACTAAGAAACCCAACAACAATCCCAAACAAAAAATATAGCAACCCTCTCAAATGTATGGATGCAAACAAACAAGTACAATTCGATGCTATAATTGAATCAAACAAACGAAGAACATGATGAGATAAAATTATGAGTTGCGAAATTGTCCAACATTTAAGTATCCAAAACTAAATTCGACACATTCATACCCAAAGTGGAAACATAAATAAATTACTATAACTAACTAACTAGAAAGTCGATGAACCGGAGTAGGCCAACTAGGCAGCAGAAGTGGGAGGGCAAAGCATGAACTCCTTATCGGAAGCCCTCCAATCGCTTTAAGCGTTCTCTTCCTTACGTTACACAAAAGGATATGAGAACGCACCTTAGTTTTCGTTTTTCGTAATGGCGGAACGAAAAACAAATACAATAAGTCTCCGTCATGTGGGTGGAAAGCCATAACTGATGACGAGTACCTCACATTCACATTTTGATAACACCTTCTAGCTATAGAGGAATCTTTCGAGTCCTCGATTTCGCTAAAATCCAACTCATGCACCAACTCCCAAGACAGGCCATAGCTGCTCAATTCCCAAATAAACAACTTCAAACCATAAGTAACGTCCTTTCCATTTGTGTTTGTAGTTGGATCTAATTGAGCTATTCGCAAACGCCCCCTACACACTGCTATTAGCGAGCGTTGACTATATTCTTTGAAGTCTAAAGGAAGCGAAATACGAACAATATCATCTTCGGCAGTACTAGCATTTGCATTGATTCTTAATCCGACTATATTTCTTTGTCCATCTCCCAACCAAACCATCATTCCATTGAAGGAAATGAGACTTGTCCTACCATAATATGGCACATCCATTTGTCTACACTCCTCATGTACAACCATTTTCCTCCACTCCCGGGTTCTGTCACCGGACGAGAAGATCTCTACATTGATCTTTCTATTAGAAGAATGGTCGGACGAAATGGTAAAAGTAGCACGCACCACCTTAAATATGGAACCATGACCGTCATCATCATCGTCAGAGACTAAAAGACCTACTTGAGTTGGAAAGTTTTTTGTGGGAAAAGTAGGTGGTGGAAGGGCGGTCCATTGTTGAGTGAAGGGATTGCAGATGTAATAAACGATGTGATAATAAGAGATCGGACAACACAAGACTAAATCTTTACAAGTCGCGAGAATAGAAAGTTTTTTTTCTTGGCCCGGGATAAACTTTAGAGACTTGGAAGCTAGTGATAAATGATGGGATTCAAAGGAATGACTAATTTTATGGTGCATATAGTCACAAATCGTATATTCTGCGAGGAGAGCCAACGGTAGCTCCTTGTCGGGCTTGCGATTGATTTGAAGCCATCGGCGAAGAAAATATGAATCAAGAGATGGGTTGGTGTCGATGAGCGAGAACCAACGTTTGCATATGCACTTGCACTGAATTGCATACTTGGGAGAACCGAGTTTGCACAAAATTTCTACCAATAATTCGTCCCTTAGACCGGAAATATATGATATTGCCGAAGAAGAAGATCGAATCATCTTGCTGCCACCATCACTCAAAATGCAATTCTCCACCATGA
>JAYMTG010000635.1:0-11292 GCA_036897565.1 Pelargonium exstipulatum
AGCCCCCCCCCCCCCCCCCCATTTCCGCCCCCCCCCCCCGCCACATCCATCTCCGCACCACCCACATCCACACCTTCGATCAACAACCTACCCATTTTCTTCACCAGTCGTCTGTCCATATCAGTTGCCATGATGAGACCAAAACTTCCAGCAACAACCTCGTCTTCCGTCTCGGTGACACCCGTCACCGGATCTGCTACTTCCACAAGCCGCCGCCGCTACTATTATATATTCCACAAAAAAAACCTAAATGCAAACGAAGGTATGTGTCGTTGTCGATCCGTCCGTTGAGAGCAACATCCGTCCTTTCTCAAAAATCAAATCTCTCAATCACATAATTGTTTTAGAATCCCAAATATCTCTATAAATATTGTGTAGCTCTTCCAACAAATATTTCAAAAGTTTTATCCCCGGATATCTCTGTTGAGCACAACACTACCAAGAGTATCACAGAGCTCTCTATCGTGCTCAAAATCTTTTGGAGTCTTGGCAAAATAATTAACTATGTACAACCCACAAGGAGCTAAACAATGCTTGGCTCACACAAGAGGCCTCCAAGGCTTGGTGAGTCATCACAATGACGTCTCGCTCTATTTAGATACTAAATGCTATCCCAAGCGGCCAAGACTCTTAGGAGCTTCAACCTTCCCCATAATGTACATCATTCAACGGTCGTGGTCGGCACGTTCGGAAGGCTAGATATCTATCACCTGAAGCTGAGCCCACTCCTCCAATGATTAACCACATGACGACACTTGACAAGTTTGTTTTGTAAGTATAAAAACTCTGACTCTATCTTCTCCCTATAAATGCTCTCTAGGGTCATCTGTAGTTAGGTACAACTTGGATTCCCGCAACTCGGGTGTCCATTATTAGTGTCCTACCTTTGCACGGGCTCTACGAGCCCAAGAGTAAGGATGCAAGCTTCCAGTTCCACCCTCTAAGGGCCAGAGCCTCCAACTTCATCCCCAAACTTCCAAACTTCTAAAAAATTCCAAAACAGCTACTAAAAAACGTGGACAAAGACAAAAAAGACATTAATCCTTTCTCACTTGACAAACCTATTGGTGATACTACTTGAGGGTCTCTTTTTATCAAAGCATTGGTTCTCTATTTTAGTCACGTACTCACTACTCATTATATCTAGTTTCTCTCAGACTCTTTTTTTTTTTTTTTTTGGAGATATAAGATCTTATATTAATTCAAAAAAACTGTAAATACGATATCTGCGATGGAATTGGGAAAAATGACCATACCCAATCACACACTCTTTCAATCGAAACAGATGATCTAGTCAAACTATAAGCAACAAGATTCGCTCCCCTCCTGTCAAAACTAAAGTCTAAACTAGAATAACTAGATACTCAAGAAAAGAAATGTCAGATGTAACTAGACCTAAAGTGCTGGGAAACTCCTCTCCTCTGGTCTTCAACGCACGAACCAAACAATGAGCAACATGATTTCCTCCGCACCTCCGCGAACGGAAATCAAAACTAGAAAAGCTAGATGAGCAAGAAAAAATGTCAGATATAGCAAGACTTAAGGCATTGGGAATTCCGTCTCCTCAAGTATTTAACGCACGAACCTCATTTTCATTATCTAATTCAAAAATTATCTTATCCTAACCGTTTCAGGCAATCTAAGATAATGCTTCACGAATCGTTAGGACTTTCGCCTTCTCTGGGTCAAAGACACCCAACCACTGCCACAGACGGAGGAACCCATATACCCCCGATCTATCCTCAACATCGAACTAAGCACCATCCATGTAGAGCTTGAAATACATATCCTTTTTTTAAGGAACTTAACAAGCTTATATTAACTCAAAAGTTGACCAAGATATGCTTTGACGAGTGAGCCGAACACAGTGCCCCGACCTATTCAACAATCCTATGCATAGAAACAGATAATCTAACAAGTGAGTGAGCAACCCGAATGGCCTCGCATCTCACAAAAACAGACTCAACACAATAAAACATAGCTAAATAAGACATGATGTCATAATAAATCAAACTCAAGGCACTGGGAAACCCCTCTCCTCCAGTCTTCATATCTTCAGTTACCCATCCACGTCTGGCTTGGAAAAAAAATATCCCACCTGCGTAATGTTGTAAACGAAAGTTTCTCTCGAATATCATATATAACTAGACTCAAGGCACTAGGAAACTCCTCCATTTTGGTCTTCAACGCACGAATCACTTTTGCAACATTGGATTTAGCAATCACCTTATCCCAACCATTTCAAGTAGTCCAAGATAAGGCTTCACAGATCGTTATGACTTCCGTCAACTCCGGGTCCCAACCACCCTGCTCGGCCACCGCCGTAAACTGAACCCGACCAGTACCGAAGAACCCAACCACCCCTTGATCTATCCTTAGCAACAAACTCAACACCATCCATGTTGAGCTTGAAATACGACATCTCTTTCTCTAAAGTCATCGATCAAGAGTATGTGTTGTTGCCTCAGACTATGGAACAAACAAATTCATAAGAATGCTGCCGCTCTACAAAAATTTTAACAAACACTAATACTTGTCGTCGAGACAAGACTCACATCCGTGAGAAACCTTTTTTTTGTCTAATACTATTGTCGACTACACACCCCAGCGAACCCAAAGTCATATCTGATTTCTCTTAGTTTGGAAATATTGCCATCTCCAAAGAGAAAACACGGGTAAACAAATATATGATTGAAAATAAAAACCAACAATAAATAAATAGTATGTGACAGTTATGCACCTAGATTCCACGTGCAGTCTCCAGTAGCGATGTAAACTGTAAACATATTAGTTCTAAACTTCAAATTGCATTCATTTGGAACAAAACAATCACTGACTTATATGTATCAATTAATTATTAGGTCATTAATTGGAGACATTATATTTTTATAAAGTAAAAAAATTATATTTCATTAAAATACAAAAAGTAGCAGCCAAGCTTCATATCATGTCAACAGTCTCACCTACCCCATACTGCATCACAAAATCGAATAATTGAAAATTCAAATTAATGGGTATTAGTTAACAAAAGAACGCATGCATGGCATCCAAATCTATCTATATAAAGTGCTGTCTTGCATCAGTTTATAGCAACAAAGTGATCAGTTTAGTTTCTTCAACTTCCGATTCTGTGTACGTACAATATGGAAGGTTTCTACAACAATTTTGGCCTTGTCATTACAACAATTTTGATCCTTCTCTGTGTCGTGCCATCATCTTCTTCGCAGACTACGCGTCGTTTTAAATTTGACGTAAGAAATTACTCCATTATTAATAGTTATTGTGCTATCATGTTATCTAATATCGGCATGTTTTTGTTTTTCTTTTCTTATGGCGATGCTAACACTCTAAAGAGTGGCTCAAGATTTTTGAGAAATTTAAAACGTTTAAACCGTTGGACTAATCCTAAACTGTTTCTGATGAATCCAATTGTATGATGGTTGCAGGTTGAGTGGAAGAAGGTGAGCCGTTTGTGCCATACGAAGCAAGTTTTAATGGTGAATGGGAAGTACCCAGGACCAACCATTGCTGTTCATGAAGGTGACAATGTTGAAATCAAAGTCACAAACCGTATCGCCCAAAATACTACCATCCACTGGTACTAAATTACTCCTAATGCTACGTTATTTCTTGAACACTCAATACTACATTATTCAATATTCATATATTTATAAATAAATGCTTTTGGTTGTTGCAAACACTGTAGTTCATACCAACTTTATTACCCACTGAAGCGCCTAGCCGCCGCCCAAAATGTATCTATAATTGGTTTAATGGTGGATATCTAAACATTATTGTTATTAATAATGAATAAATAATTATTGATGATCTCTACGTGTTAACAAATTTATATGCATATTGGTATAAAATAGTTGTGCTATTAATATTAAACACAATTTCATACATCAATTCGGTTTATCTAGCTATCGGCTTTTGGTTAGACCACTAATTTAAAAAGAAATGAAAATTAAACTTTATTTTAAATTGATTCCTAGTCTATTTTCTTTTTATGTAATTCCATTATATGGGAATTATAGAAATGCATATAAGAAAGAATATACTAATCGCGCGCGCACACACACACACACACACTCCGTTTCCATTGAAAAATTTGAGGTTACATTTCGGAGTAGAATGGTAACATGTATTAAATATTAATTGTTATATTTTATAATAAAAATTAACATATATTTATTTGTCATTTTAATATAGTGTTATTGTAGAAAATAAACCAACAACCTCTTATGTACTACTAGTAGTAGTGAGTTGGTCCCTTCACCTTTCACTTTTTGGTCAAAGCAAGCAATCAATTTTTGTATGCATGTGAGAATTTGTGGGAGTAGGAAAACCTACCAACCATGCAATTTGGATCCGGACTTGAGAAAAAAACAAATCTTTGCACCTAGTATTTATATTTATAAATAGATCCATGTCTAATTAATTGGGTGGTGTGATTCATTAGTTTATTTTATTATGTCTTTACACATCAAATTTTTTTGTTTAACAAGAATAATGAAAATTAATATGATTAATATTTGCTTAATTTAGGCATGGAATAAGGCAGCTAAGAACAGCTTGGGCGGATGGTCCGGCATATGTGACCCAGTGCCCCATCAGAGCGGACCAGACCTACACCTATAGGTTCACCGTCTCCGACCAGAGAGGCACTCTATGGTGGCACGCTCACTACGCGTGGCAGCGAGCTTCGGTTTATGGAGCCTTCATCATCTACCCACGGAAGTCATATCCCTTCCCGTCTCCGTCCCCGATCCAAGCTGAAGTGCCCATTATCTTTGGCGAGTGGTGGAATGCAGACGTGGATGCTGTGGAGAATGAAATGATCTTGACCGGAGGTGGCCCCAATTCTTCTGATGCTTATACAATTAATGGCTTGCCCGGCCCTCTCTATCCTTGTTCAAACAGAGGTACATAGAAAGTGACGAAGTCTAATTGAATAAAAATTAATTTTTAAAAACTATTTTTATATTAATGAGTGAAGTCTCTCACAACTAGATATCGTGAAAACGTGAGTTGGAGTGGGTTTGTTCAGATTTTGGGTTGTTGAGCTCTAACATGAGCCTGAACAGAAAGCGCTTTTGGGTTTATTTGAGATTTGGGTCGAAACTTGCTTGTGTCAATCAAAATCGGGTTCAGGTCAGTGCCCGTAGATCGTAGTTTAAGGCTGAAATTATCAGTTTCACTAGTCATGTGAGTATCATTGAACTATTAAAAATGTTATCTATCAGGATAGGGTGAGATCTAGTCTACTATAACCCGCCCCTGATTCCATTATTGTTAGTGTACATCAAATTACAATTATTGAGTCCTAACTAACAAGTTCCATTCATACTAATCCATCAATTCAATGTCTATGCAGACACTTTCACCCAAACAGTCGAAAGAGGCAAGACCTACTTGCTTAGGATCATCAACGCCGCCCTCAACGACGAGCTCTTCTTCTCGGTGGCCAACCACACCCTGACTGTGGTGGAGGCCGACGCCGCCTACACAAAACCATTCACAACCACCGCCATCATGGTGGCTCCCGGACAGACCACCAACGTCCTCCTCACCGCCGACCAACTCCCCGGCATCTTCGTCATGGCCGCCCGACCGTACCTCACCTCTGTCTTCCCCTTCGACAACACCACCACCGTCGGCTTCTTGCGCTACACCACCATCCCAACACCTAAAACCACTCACCAAATCGTGCCACTTCCTCGCAACCTCCCTGAAATGGTCGACACCCCTTTCGCCACCAAGTTTGCCGACAACCTCCGAAGCCTAGCCTCGTCCCAGTACCCTTGCAACGTCCCCAAAAAAATTGAAAAGAGAGTGGTAACAACCATAAGCCTTAACCTCCGGGACTGTCCTAAGGGCAAAACATGTATGGGCTTCAACGACAAAACCTACGCAGCGTCCATGAACAACCAGTCTTTTGTCCGTCCATTTCGGTCCATATTGCAAACCCATTATGATAATTTCAAGACCGACCACACCTACCACTCCTCGGACTTCCCGGAGAACCCTCCGAGCATCTTCAACTACACCGGAGTAGACCCTATCGCGGAGAACATGAACCCAGAGTACGGGACAAAGCTTTTGGTGGTAGCGCACGGGACCAATTTGGAGATAGTGTTTCAAGGTACGAGCTTCCTCAATGTGGAGAACCACCCAATCCATGTCCACGGACACAACTTCTTCGTGGTGGGCCGCGGGTTCGGAAACTTTGATGCGGCCCGAGACCAGGCCAAATACAACCTTGTGGATCCTCCGGAGAGGAACACGGTGGCGGTCCCCGCGGGGGGATGGGCGGCGGTCCGGCTCATGGCGGACAACCCGGGGGTGTGGTTTATACATTGTCATCTTGAGGAGCACACGTCATGGGGTCTAGCCATGGCATTTGTGGTAAAAAATGGTGTTGGTGCGTCTCAGTCTTTGCTTCCACCTCCTAGTGATTTGCCATTGTGTTGATCATGTGTTTATGCACTAAATGGTGTTGTTAATAGCTTCATTAGTACGGTACGGTAGTAGTTATTGCTAATTTTTTTGGTGGATTGTGAGACACCTATGTCATAGTTTGAGGATATTATTGGTGATAATATAATTACTTTTTTTGGTCTTTTAATATATGTACATGTTGAACCAATCACATAAATAAATGAAGAGGAATCATTTCAGTCAGGTCAAAAACAATTAACAAATATTGTGTCTACTATGAATGGGAGAACTAACTATTTCAACAACCATCTCTTCTTTAACAGCTAATGTGATTTCGAGATCTGATTCCACAATGACTTTGTACTTCAAAAGATTCCGTACTATCACTTCAAATTGGCTCACTGAGTGCTTATTTGTTAACTCTTAACCCAACTTAGCGGAGCGACACCTAGGATCCACCTAGGATTTTTGGTAAATTGGTTTTAGGCCACGTAGGCCACTGATGTTTGGCGAAAACACAAAAAAATGAACTTTAACGGGGAGAAACAGTGCAATAATCAGTAGAACCTCCAGTAGATGCTCAAAAGCTAATGGACCAAAATTGGTCCAGTTGTAAACAGTAACATCAGTAGATGCCCACAAAAGACCAAAATGGCCTTCAAAAGTTTAAGAGAAAGAAGAGAAATGAGCTCAACGGCTCTTTTTTTGAATGAAATATAGATTACATGATCATCAACGAATACAAAATTTAACAAACAAACAATGCAAAAAAATCCTAATACAAAATATAAAATGAAAAATTGAACACAAAATCCGAATAGATATGGTATTCGGAGCAGATATGAACACGTCAGAGCCGTGGCCGTCGATTCGTGGCCATGGAGGATGGATCTTAACGGTGGAGTGGGTGGTGGATCTGGATGGAGCTACTGAGAAAAGAACTGAACGGTGGTTGGGTTGCCGTTTCTGGTGATGAAGACGGAGGTGGTGTGGAGGCGGAAGACAGCGGTTCTCGTCAGAATGTGGACGTGGGTTGAGGCGGCAGATGACGATGGTTCTCTTCTGCATATGGTCGTGGCCGTCGATTCGAGGCCAGGGCCGTCAATTCGTGGCCGTGGAGGACGACAGGATGGTGGAGGCGGAAGCAGCATAGGGAGAGGAGGCTGTCGCCACTCGCCGGTGGAAGGTGTAGGCGGCGGTGGCAGAGGTGGAGGGTGTAGGCTAGGGTTTTGTTGATATGAAGAGGAGAGAAGAGGAGAGGAGAGAGAGAGATGGATGAGATCATGAGAAGTCTGAAATGAGAGGAGAAGAAAATTTTAATTTATAGCTAGAATTTTTTCTAACTTAGGTTAGTTATTCATTTATTTATTTTTATTATTTTTCATTAGTTTATCTTAGATTATATGTAAAATAGGATTAATAATAGTTATAAGTAGTTAAAAACGGTTGATCGTATGTAACACATGGTTAACCGTTTCGTTTGTGTTCATTTTAATTAAATTATTGCAATTTAAACTATTTTTGCCATTCATTTTTTATTAAAATATATCAATACTAAAATCATGGGCAATTTGGTCATTTGCACTTTATAATTGACTTACCAGATTATTTTACCAAACATAACACCCAACTTACCGGGACTTTCAGTCAGTCATTTACCAAACATAACTGACTTAAGACTTTCAGTTCTTTAACGAAACTTACCGACATGATCTAGACTTGACAAGCAAACTCTGAGTATTCTTTTTTGAATGAATAACCCAAAGTGGAAAGTAAAAATATACCAGTAGCGATTTACAATAAGATATCAATTTGATGGCAGAATCAGTAAATAAGTGACGTTGGAGAGGGCGCCATAGGAATAAAAAAACGTGGAATTCAAATCCCGCTGTTCCATTTATTTTTGTTTCCCTCACTTTCAAATTTTTAAAAAAGAATCCCACCATCTTTCTCTTTCCCTCCAATTTCTCAACCGTCCGTCAACATCAAAACCTCCCACAAACCTCAGTTTTTCAGACCCAACAGACAAAAATGCTGTCTTCCTCTTCCACCGCACCCGACCCTTCCTCGCGCCACCACACTTACAGCAGAAAGCAGAAATCTCTCGGCCTCTTGTGCTCCAAGTACCCACCTTTTCTCCTGTTTTCTTTCACTTCTCCATTTTTTTTGCAGCTCCTTCTTCATTTCTGATCTGGGTTTTTCTTGTTTCGTAGTTTCTTGACCCTGTACAACCGAGACGGTATTGAAATTATTGGGCTCGACGATGCGGCATTTCGGCTAGGTATGCGGTTGCGGCTGAGATTTGGGTCTCTGTGTGTGATTGTGGATGTGAAAGTATCAGCTTTAGTGTAATTGGCTCTGGGTTTTGTTTTGCAGGTGTTGAGAGACGGCGGATCTATGATATTGTCAATGTTTTGGAAAGTGTTGGGGTGAGAATTTTCGCTTATTTTCTTCTTAATTGTGAAGATGATTTTAGCTGATGTCAGTTTATGTAGGGTTTTGGGTTAATGGGGTTGTGATTTATCTTCAGGTTCTTGCAAGGAAGGCGAAAAATCGGTATAGTTGGAAGGGGTTTGGAGGGATCCCCAAGGCTCTATACGATTTAAAGGTAGGATTTTGAATTTGTTTTACAAGCTTGGAATGTAGTGTCTATAGTTGAAAGTTTTGAACTTGGGTAGTTTTGGTGCTGATTTCATGATTTGCTGCTTTGCTCTGGCAGGAGCAGGGTTTTAGAGTCAATTCCAGCTCACAAGGCAGTGACAACAATGACCCAAAAGTAGGTGCACTAGAATTTTTGCTTTTGTTTTGCTCATTATTTTTGTTTGATAGCTAAACTTGATTTCGTTGCTATGTGTTTAGATCTTAGAATATGATTTGGTTGATGATGACCAACTTTCAAATCCAAGTTCTGGGCTTAAATCTTCAGCTTCCTCCAAAAATGGTAAACTGTACCCTGAACTGCTTATATAAGAGTGCAAACATTTTTTTCTTCTTTAAATTTTGATAAGTTGTGCATTATCCAGAGGATCATAAAATTGGGATTTTTCATTTTTGTTTGTTCCTTAACTGTGTCTTAGCTGTCTGTATGTTGAAATTGGATGGGAGTGGCTCTAAAGACTGATTATACTGATTTTGTGTTGTCATTTCCAGACAACAGAAGAGAAAAATCTCTGGGCCTTCTTACACAGAATTTTGTCAAGCTCTTTATCTGCTCTAACGTGAGTGAAACCTGCATATTCTGTGTCATTGTTTCATACATTGTTGTTGTTCTGTCTTATGAACAGTCATTAAATTAACTTGTTCAGGCAAAATTGATCTCCCTTGATGATGCTGCAAAGTTATTGCTTGGTGATGGTCACAATACGTCCATTATGAGAAGTAAAAATCTGCACCTTGCTGTGTGTTCTACATTTATTTTTGAGAGAAAATTGGCATTAAAATTCTTTGACTAACATGTTCTTTGTAAGATGACTCTGCAGCAAAAGTGAGGAGGCTGTATGACATTGCCAATGTGTTGACTTCCATTAATCTAATTGAGAAGGTAAGCTTAAATCTGTTTATGTTAAACCTTAATATTATATGTAAATTTCAATACCCTTGTTATCAATACAATTTTAGCTCTCAATAGTTAAGTCTTTAGTGAATGATATGCAGACCCATACAACAGACACCCGGAAGCCTGCCTTCAGGTGGTTGGGAATTGGAGGGAAATCTGAGGATGGAATTCCTGCAGTTTCGGCTGTCAATGAATCTAGAAAGAGGGTGTTTGGAACTGATCTAACAAATGTCAGTTCGAAGAAAAGCAAGGTGGATTCTTCAAACTATGAGACCTTAAAACAGGATGTGAAGATACAAAAGCAAGTGAAACATGAGACTTTGGTTAATGAGTTTGATAGAAGCAGTTCTGAACAGGATTCAAAGGAATGTACAAAGACCTACTATTTTGGTCCTTTTGCTCCTGTTAGTGTACCCAAACTTCATACCTCAGAGAACAATGTTGCAAAGCCAGTTAACAACTGGGATAGCCTTGCCTCTACTTATCGTCCTCAGTATCATAACCAAGGTATCATCTGATTTTGCATAATGAAAATATTTGAAGTGATACCGAGGTTTGCGATGAATTCAGTAGGAGTTTCATGTATTATGTTCCATGCTTTGTTTCTCTGTTACACATCATATATGTCAATCTGGGATCCCCTAGTTAGAATTTATTATACTATAACTCATGTGGATTTACCAAAATTTCATTGCAGCTTTGAAAGATCTATTTGGTCATTATGTGGAAGCATGGAAATCATGGTACTGTGAAGTTGGTCTAAAGAAGCCTGTACAACAATTTATTTGACACCTGTGCTGTAACCTCTAAGCTTCCAGCTGTTCCTCCCCAATTTAGTACATGATCTTATGATACAAGCTCTATTCACCAATGTAGAATACTTGATATATTGTAATGTTTTCATCATGCTTACTCTGATTTATTCTCTTGTTATGAGGTTTCACCCTTGTGGATAAAGCATTGTTCAAGCTCTTTGAGCTACTTGTTATAGAGTGGATGGTGTGTAATTTTTTTATTCTCTTTCAAATGGGCTGATTTCCCAATGAGATTTTTAATTTATTGTTGTAAAATTTTGTCAACTCCTAACTCTCGAGTGAAATAGAGTCGCATAAGTAAATTACAAAGACAAAAGCTAGACATATTATTTGCTTTCACCTAACTTTTGGATATTTTGTGTAATAATGATGAAGTTGCAAGAAGTTAATTTTTTTTGCTTCTAGAATGAGAAGTAGAGATAATTATTCATATTCTAATTATATCCTTATTTGATGAGCTAAAATAATTTTTATTTATTT
>JAYMTG010000636.1:0-11292 GCA_036897565.1 Pelargonium exstipulatum
CTTTACGCGCATATTTTTTATATATATTTCCGTAGAGCTCACTGCACAAACCAGTAAGTATTCAGTATATGGAATCTCCAAAACACTTTTGTTTATATATATATTTCGGTTATGGGTTTGGTTTGTTTTTGCATTGTTTTTGTGTAAATTAGTTTAAAGAAGTGCACGTTCTTTGGTGTTCAAAAAACACTGAAAGAAGCCCATAAACATCCTTTCTCGATCGTTTAAAGTTCCTTTTGTTAAAGCCCTCCTTTAAATAATTAGCAGTTAATTAAGAAAAAAATAAGTAAGCATTCCCAAAAATACTCTCATGATAATCTCATTCCCAAGACATTTATGTATGTATATATCCACACCTTATATACCCTTTGATTTCACCACCTTATATACCCTGCAGTTTGGTTTGTTCAGGCGAGATCGAGAGAAGAAGACACATTGTTGCTTTCCAGTTCATATCTACAAAGCTGCATTTGGAGGCATTTGTTTGAGAGGTACGTATATATACATGTGATCGATATATGAAGCTATAGCTATGGTGTTCTCTAAAAACTACTTTTTCTTTCTCTTTACCCAAAAGAAAGTGTAAATCTGGTTCTTGTTTTCTTCTGGGTTTGTGTTTTCAATGGAGTACACTAGTGCAGTGCAGTGCAATGCAGGATATATATATATATATATGAATATTGACTCACTTTATGGAATATGTAAAATGTTTGTAGATAATAAAAGGTTTAATTTGTTTGATAAGTCAAGATAAGAGTTTTTTTGTTTGAAATTTTCACATGAGCTAGCTACAAAAGACTCCAACCTCTTGTTCCACAAGTGATAAGTAGAGGTCCCAAACAAAGCAAGCACTTAATTAATATGGTTAGTTTTGTGCATAAATGTATATTTGCCCGACCCAGCCATACAAAGCAGAAGCAGAAGATCTTTAACCTCCGTATTTAATTTGCCTAGTAACCTCCTTCTCCATCTGTTTAATTAATTACTGCTAGTTTATAGTAGCTGCAGAGCAGAAACTCAGAACCAGAGCTGCTTATTCATGCATGCATACATAGCTGGTAATCTATATAAAATGCAAAATATGGCCGCCCTAGTTTGTGGTTAGCTGTAACACAAAGAGAAACAGAGTTTCAGTTTCAGTTTCAGGTCATAAAACTAGAATTCCTAACCTACCTACCTACCATATATATAGAGAGAGAGAGAGCTCAGCTACCAGCTATGTGTCACATATTTAGGTAGGCTTTACCAGACCAGACCACCTTAGTTAATTACTACGTACAGTTGTATATATATATGCTAAGTGTATCATTAATATTGTCGGCGTAAAACCAAAAACTTGAATGTTGTATCTGTTGAAGTTGAATTAAAGTGACATATATATAAAGTGTATAGTTAATGAATATTCTTTGTGTATGAGTGTAATGTAGCTATCACACGTGACGTGACGATGGTGCATTTATGTATGTGTGTTAGGGTTTAATTTATGATATGGTAGAAATGTGTTTGTAGTGTGATCCAGGTGGGTGTTTTTGCCTTTTCAATCTCTGCTATATATATATATATGCTCTCATGTTTCAGACTTTAATTTGTGCTACTAGCTACTGCTCTATTTCTTTTTCATTATTTCCAACTCTATTTGGTGGACCTGGCTACAATTATAATGCAAAGTATTATATATAGTTTCAATTAATAAATAATTATTTGAATTTTAATGTTGCATGGTAAGAAGAACAAATTGAGAAGTTGGAGATGATAGAGTAGCATTGAATGTGAATAGTTGGTTTCTGCTGTTTGGTCTGGTGAAACATTTGTTTATGTTATTTGTTATAGTCAATGAATGGTCCACAACAACCACCTTTACTGTACGGGGTAATTCAGACAATTTGGATAGTGACACTTTTGACTCTCTCTCCTCCCTCTCATGTCTTAATTTAAGATCAAAAGTGTTTGTTTTGTATGTTTCCTTACAATAAGTGTCTATACAAACAAATTTTGAAAAGAAAAAAATAAATTTTATTAAGATGTTTTTGTATTATCTTATGAGTTGGTCAAACAAGTTTATAAACATAAAATATATCTTTTTAATGTTTTGTTACGGCTAAAATAGCTCATAAATACTTAATGTTTTGTTACACTTGTGAATCATTGCATTACATATATAACAAAATAGCTATTGTTTAATTTATTGTACTTTCGAATTCATTTAATATGAATATATGATTCAACTCATAACCTTACTAATTATAAGCAACTCAAATCAAATTTGTTTTTTTTATTACCCTAAGATGTTGGGCTGATTCCGGCCCATGTAAAGCTTGAAACCTGTTTGGGCCATAATGGCCCATCTCGATCTGCAATAATAGAATACAGGTAACTAACTAACAACAGTAACAGCGTACTTAGTAACAGGCGCCAGTTTTATGGAGGAACAGAAATGCGAGCTCTGGTCTGTACGACTCAATTTGAATTTGGTTGGTACAAATTCCCAATCGCGACCCATCTGCTCTCATCAATGGTTGGCTTCGGAATTGGGATTGAGACCATTCAATCCAATTGGTCCCTCCCCTCAACGGTTAAAAATACGTATACGTACTCCAGAATGAAGAAAGTCTTTTTTTTTCCCAAAAAAATTGAAGAGGGTTTCTGGTTTCTGCACTTTCTGCTCTGCTTAATCTGATAGCGACTACACAGTTGATTGTTCTTATGGTCAAGTGGAAACCCCCATGGGTTGATTCCAGTAACCAGTCCACTTTCTTGCTCTCTTTTTTTTGAAGTTTTACCAATCTGCCTGACCACACATCGTATGATCGATCATCATCATCCATTTGATGAAATGGGTTCATTAATTTGATTGATATGGTTGGACTTGGGGTCTGCTCTTGTATGTAAATGTTGGTGATGCTTTTTGGTACTGATTTATTAATGCCCATTATGTGTTTGTGAAATGTCCACTGAGGAGTACTATGCAAATGCTTCTGCTCTACTGCTACTACTTTTAATTCTTCTGTTTTGTCACTGTGCCTATTGGCTTTGGGATGAGTTAAAGTTCCTTTATGTCCCCTGAAAAAGTAGTCTTGAGCCTGTCCTGCAAAATTCAACCATTCCATTGGGTTTTGGGACCATAGCACTCAATCAGTCCTTCCCTCCTTTACATTTCTTGCCCAATACCCACTACCATGTATCTCACTCCCTCTCCCAGTTCCTAACCATGGCCACTAATTACCTTACCCTCTATTAAATTTTTATTTCACCTAGTACATAAGATGGTAAAATCAGTAATGGGTTTGTGGGTATGTGTCCTTTTCTTGTCTTTGCACTTCACTTCTCACTATCACTAACTCATTCTTATTTATTCAATGTCAAGACCTGCATGGAATGTTAAAAGGAATTGGTCCAAGGTTTGAGCTGAGTTTGAGGTGTTTTGGTAATGCTCATCATGTAGTGTTTGTGACTCAATATAATGCAAGCTGTCTTTTTTTCTTTTTCTTATCTATTCAATTCAAAACTTTCCCTAAGAAATGCTTTCTTACTTTGGTTCTGTGATAAGTACATATTTGTTCCCTTTTTTATCCTTTTGAAAAAAATTGTCTTCTTTATAGGATTTGTGAGTTTTTTGAGGGTGGAGCTCTGTGATCTTTTTGCATATGGTTGATTCTTACTCCTTATTCATGTATGCTAGTTGTTTTGTTCATATGTGCCTATCTGGTAAGGAATAAACTGTTCAGATTTGATTTGATGCTAATGCAATCCTCTTGTTTCTTCTTTTTCTCTCTCCTCTTAAGCTTGCAGCCCGTTTCTATGTTTCTTCTCTTCCCTACATTTCTTTCCCTTTTATCAATAAAAAACAAGATACACCAAAAGATTCTCAGGGTAAACGTGGAAAATGTTACATGCTGCCAATACTTTCTATGCTAGTCCCTAAGCCATCATCACAACATTTTTTCATGTCTCTTCTTTTGGTGCAACATCTCTCTCTGATGAATCAAAATCCTAATATTGCCTTGAATAAACCATGATGGGAAGCTGATGTTTGTTGTGCAGAAATATGCCCCACATGCAAATTGAAGACCCTGATCAGGAGGAGAAGCCTTTAATAACATCCAGGGAACCTCTGCAGGTTGCCACAAATCTGCATATATCAGCCAAAATGATGCCCAACAGTGGAGATCATAGTTTGGAGGAGCTCTCAAAAAAGAGTGCAGAGATTAAGCGTAGAGGAAGGAGGAGAAGTAGAGGAAGTAAAATGGAGAAACTTTTGCTGGAACCAAAGCTTGACACCTTTGCCGGGTCTGCTCTTGCATGCAAGAGTCTTATGTTCCACCGAAGACCAGGGTATGGCCAACTTGGGACGAAATGCATGGTTAAGGCCAACCATTTCCTGGTAGAGATACCGGAGTCAGATTTTATTCAGTATAGTGTAAGATTTCTGTATCCAAGAACAAGAATTCCCAATTTTATCTTACGCTCTGTAGGAAATGAATGTTTGTGACAATCATTCCATAATATGTGCTTATTTTGTTTTTTGTTTTTTATGGTGTAGGTTAAAATAACTCCCGAGGTTACTTCTTGTAAAATGAACAAAGCTATCATGACCCAGTTGGTGAAACTGCATAGAAAATCAGATTTAGGAATGAGGCTACCTGTTTATGATGGAGGAAGAAACATTTACACAGCTGGGTTGCTGCCTTTTACCTCTAAGGACTTCAATATTATTTTAGTTGACACTGATGAAAGGACAGGGTACAAGAGGTAATTGATTCATAATAGTTCTTCGCTTCCAAGAACTAGTGAAATATATTAGCCTTGTTATATGTTTTGAATTAACTTTTAGCTATTGTATTAGGGAACATGAATTTAAAGTATCAATTGAGTTTGTCGCTCTGGCTAGTATGTTCAAGTTACGTGAGCTTCTCGCCGGTAAACAAGTGGATACCCCTCAAGAAGCCCTTAGTATAATTGATATTGTATTGAGGGAACTTGCATCTCAGAGGTGCATTTTATCTTTCTTTCTTTTTTCTTTTTTTTTCTGATATAATGTGTGTTTTCCTTACGTCTTTTCATAATCTTTTCATTGAGTCTTCAATTGTCTGTTATCTGTCATTGTGATGATTTAGGTTTATATCAGTTGGAAGGTCTCTATATTCTCCTGATATCAAGAAACCGCAGCAGCTGGGTGGTGGCTTAGAACTGTGTAGTGGTTTTTACCAGAGCATAAAACCTACACAAATGGGATTGTCACTGAACATTGGTTGTCCTTTCTTCAACTCGCTTAATTTTCACCTGTATATTTGAAGCCATTGTAGCAGACTAGCAGACACATTTTTATCTATGGTTCTGCAAATTTTAACTCTCTTTTTTTCCATTGCCATTCAGACATGTCAACAACTGCATTCATTCAACCTCTCCCTGTCATTGAATTTGTTGCTAAAATGTTGTGTAAAGATGTGTCGTCACGACCATTATCAGATGCAGATCGTGTTAAGGTAACAACTTTATATGCATAAACTTTATAGATTCATTTTTTTCTCTTACATTATTATACATAATTGAGTAGAGAGAAGAATCTGTTGTTTTATATCTAGAGGCACACACCCAAGCAAGCAGATTTGCATGTCAAACTTAGTCAGCTCAATCTGTAGCTAGAATGTGTTGGTTGATTCACTATACACACCTCTCTAGTAGTAAGTTACTTTCTCTATGAAATATTGCAGGTTAAGAAAGCCCTTAGGGGTGTCAAAGTTGAAGTTACACACAGAGTAAACCAAAGAAGGAAATACCGAGTTTCAGGACTGACATCACAACCTACAAGGGAGCTCATGTATATTACATTCAGATTTTGGCCTCCTAATTCTTCTTCGAAGATGGTTGAAGTTGTTACTTTTTTATTGCAAATTCTAATCTATCACAACTTGATTCTGGTTTTCTTCCAGTTTTCCAGTTGATGAGCAAATGAACATGAAATCAGTCATTGATTACTTCCAAGAAGTGTATGGATATACCATTAAGTACCCCCATTTACCTTGTCTACAAGTAGGAAACCAGAGAAAGGTGAATTATTTGCCAATGGAGGTAAGCAATTGATCGATTCCAACTTCCTGGTAAGGAGCAATCTCAGTTTGTTTTGACCAATTCACATGGAACTTATTTCAGGCTTGCAAGATAGTCGAGGGACAGAGATACACTAAAGGGCTGAATGAAAAGCAGATTACTTCTCTGCTAAGGGTTTCTTGCCAAAGACCCCGTGAACAGGAAATGGATATATTACAGGTCCGCATCACCTAGTCATTGAATTGTTGCCACTTAAAATTCGGTTGTCATTACGATGTTCCATTTTTGCTCTCTTACGTATCCATTACATCGTTGAACAGTTAATAAGTACTAAGACATTCATAAGTGAACAGACAATATGTACTTTGGTAATGAATATGGTTTATGATAGCACTACCGATAGTGTCAGTGTAGGATGTTATTTTTCTCCTGTTCAGAAAACTGAACTAACCGGCAAAATTTTTAGATATCTATCTAACAGTTAATAATTTTTGCAGACAATTGACCAAAATAGATATGATCAGGACCCCTATGTAAAGGAGTTTGGTATCAATATAGATAACAAACTTGCAGCTGTTGAGGCTCGGGTTCTTCCAGCTCCATGGGTAAGTTAACTAACATTTAGAGCCACTTAACCTGACTTTCAGCATCATTATCTTAACAGCATTATTCATTTTATACTTTTCTCCTTATAGCTGAAATATCATGACTCTGGAAAAGAAAAAGAGTATCTACCTCATGTTGGCCAATGGAACATGATGAACAAGGTATGCCTAATCATGCAGAGATATTAGAATTTTGAATAGATTAATGCTTGTGGTAGCATATGCAGATAACCTGGACCTAATAAACTCTTCGTTCCTGTGATTACACAGAAAGTGATCAATGGAAGCACTGTTAGATACTGGACTTGCATCAACTTTTCACGAAGTGTCCAAGATAGCACTGCTCGTGCCTTTTGTCAGCAACTGGTTCAGATGTGCCAAATCACTGGCATGGTAAACTTTCTTGAATTGGTACTATTTAACAATAGCAGGTTATGATGAAATGTGAGTGACTTCTCAATAGTCATTGTGGCATCTGGATACTTAAAATATTAATTCTGATGGCTGCTTAATTGCCTGCACTAATGATCTTACCATTGCCAACCATTCACCTCAGGAGTTTAACCCGGATCCTGTAATTCCAATCTATTCTGCGAAGCCAGATCAGGTAAAGAAGACTTTGAAATATGTCTATCATGCTGCTGTAGATAAGCTTGAAGGGAAAGAATTAGAGTTACTTATTGCCATTCTCCCAGACAACAATGGCTCTTTGTATGGTATGTCATTTGCTCTCATTTACTACAATAAGCTGGGTTGCTGTCTATAGAACTAGTCTTCATTAGAGGTTTGTGAATTAGTCATAATCATAGCTATTTCAATGTTTAATCTATTAATTTCAAAGTAAAAAATTTCTTGTTCTAAAAATGGTCAGAACTGCTTCACTAATGCCTGGTGCAATTGCATTTGCTTATGTTTTAAACTCAGAAAGAACTAAATTTTCTCCAAATATTGAGTGTGCAAAATCGTGAAGACCCAATACCATGTATTCTGAATAAATAAAAAATTCTTTACTCAGGTGATCTGAAACGAATTTGCGAAACGGAACTAGGCTTGATTTCTCAGTGCTGCCTCTCAAAATATGTCTTCAAGATTAACAGACAGTACCTGGCAAATGTGTCGCTTAAAATCAATGTCAAGGTATGTCATTGTTGAGTGTTCTGTTGCAAAATTATAGAGCTTAATGCATATCTGGACTTGAATTAATGTCTTTTGTCCTCTTACTTTGCATAGCTTGGGGGAAGAAATACTGTGCTCTTGGATGCTTTAAGGTGGAAAATACCTTTAGTTAGTGACATTCCAACAATAATATTTGGAGCTGACGTGACTCACCCAGAATCTGGAGAGGACTACAGTCCATCAATAGCTGCTGTGAGCATTTCAAACTCAAAAATCCATTTTTGAGCTCCATATTTGAGATGTACTGATTAATCTCTTATAGGTTGTTGCATCCCAAGACTGGCCAGAGGTCACAAAGTATGCTGGGTTAGTAGGTGCCCAACCTCACAGAGAAGAACTCATTCAAGATTTGTTCAAAACCTGGAAAGATCCTCAAAAGGGTACAGTTACTGGAGGCATGATCAGGTAATGTTCAAGACTTTAGAATTCAACATGACTTGATCCTGTTAATCAGGGGTTTGCACATTATCCTTTTAAGGTACTCCTAAGAGTTCTACGCCGAACAACTTCTTATATTTCATGAACAGATAAATTTAAGATCCGAAGTTAAGTTGATACCAAATGAGAGGAAGGTTGTTGATCACTAATTACCTAACTTCAGAATATCTTTACTAGAAACAGAAAGCAAGAGTCCTAGAATTTTACCATAATATTAACAGTTTCATCAAACAAAGTTTTTAATATATAAACTACTTTATTCATAATCATGCATTTCCATGACTATTATCTTCCATAACTCTTATTAGTGAATAGGAAGCATGCTTAAAGTTATTTGTGCTTAGTTACTATGTGAAATGATCTCTGATCTTAATTTCATGCTCTGCAGAGAGCTACTTCTATCATTTAAGAAAGCCACTGGACAAAAACCAGAGCGGATAATCTTCTACAGGTAGTCAATCATAACCATTATATAAAAAATTTAATCCTGATTTATTTCTTCCTCAGTTATAAACGAGGCATTATATATATACATCATAAACAGATATCAAATAGCTATCCGAGCTCAAGATTTTTCCCTGGTTAATCAGCTCAAGGTTTTTTCGGTTCTAATATTTGCAATTTTTTCTATAAATAAATATAGAGATGGTGTCAGTGACGGGCAATTTTACCAGGTTCTGTTATATGAACTCGATGCCATTCGTAAGGTTGGTTAATGCATATTCTTGTTTCGTACTATCAATCATGTCTCTCGTGTGCTCATATTTTGGCAATGTCCAGGCATGTGCATCACTGGAACCAAGTTACCAACCTCCAGTAACATTCATTGTAGTCCAAAAGCGTCACCATACTAGACTCTTTGCTAGCAATCACAACGACAAAAGTAGTATTGATAAAAGTGGAAATATCTTACCAGGTAATGAATTGTTTCTAGTAGCTAATGTGTTTTGTTCATGGTATTGGTCAAAGGAAATTGACTTCATAAATTGTGGGGAACTCTCTCTCATCATATCAGTAAATGTATGCTTGATGTGGAAACAAATACTTACTAACACGTAACCATTACATGCACTAATTTGGAAATTGATATGACTTCTCCAAGTCAATTTCTAGTCTGAAGATGAGTAACTAGTTGAAAGTTCCAAATGCAGGTACTGTGGTGGATTCTAAAATCTGTCATCCTACAGAATTCGACTTTTATTTATGCAGTCATGCAGGAATCCAGGTATGAAAATGAAAAAATTCCAAGTAATCTATTAGGCATTACCATAGAACTCAAACAGTTGTTTAGAGTGTGAGATTGAGAAGCACTTTTGTTAAACCTAAGAATATAAATCATCCTCGTATAATCGTGTTGACTATAATGTGCACTTTTGGCAGGGGACTAGCCGACCTGCGCATTATCATGTTCTATGGGACGAGAATAATTTCAGTCCAGATGAGATCCAATCTCTTACTAACAACCTATGCTATACGTAAGATGCTTGTCTCTCACGGTGTTATCAATACAAATATCTTAAGTTATAGTAGTTTGATCCAGTTTTTCATTAATATATTGCAGCTATGCTCGATGCACACGATCTGTCTCTGTAGGTAATACTCCGATTCACCATTTATGTGATGCTCATATCATATCACAATGTTGAAGAAAACATGCAATATTGAACCAATACACAATTTACATGGCCCGATTGGCATAACTCATTTGAAAACAATACATGGCAAAATGGCAAGCTAAAACTGTGGATTTATTGTCTATGCACTGCAGTGCCTCCTGCATATTATGCTCACCTGGCGGCCTATCGAGCTAGATTCTACATGCAACCGGACGTGGAGAATGCTAAAAGATGCCCCGCGGGCGCAACAAATAGGTCATGTGTCTTACCCTTACCAGCACTGAAAGAGAAGGTGAAGAATGTGATGTTTTACTGTTAAAGCTATGCATAAACTTAGCGCAGAGATCGAGATTAGGTGTATGTACATGTATGTTGGTGTTAATATTGTAGAGTGATCGCGTCGCTTAGAATTAAAAATTTTGAAAGAGAGTCGTCAACTGCTAACAAGAAACAACAACATTCATCTTTGTTTATCACTGTACCATTACAAATACTTTACACAGCTAGATTAACTAATGTAGAATAATTTAGATATATCGCAATCCACCTATTGGATGCATCTAAATTAGTTGCTTAATTATATGTGGTTGATTGATATGACTTGCAAGTCTTGATTGAAACCCTAGGTGCTAACTTTACCAAATTATGATAAACAAGAGGTGAGTAATCAAATTCATTTGCCTCCCTCTATTGAAGATTGGTTTTGACTATAAAAAAATAATTGCATTAGCTGATTACCAACGGCACCGTTACTGGTTTTACATGATACGACGTCAGATTGTGATTTGTGGACACACTTATTACGTGGGTCCATGGTTACGTATGGTAGGATGCTTCCTCATATGAATATTTTAAAGGAAGGTCTTAATCAAGAGAAATAATAGAAATAGAGTGGACCACGAGAGAGAGAGATCACTGTCCGATACACGTGGGATAAAAGTGCCACGTGGTGAAGAGAGTTACAGGCTTGAGGGGTCCACGTCTGTTAATTAATAGCATTGGTAATGGTGGCTACAAATGTGGGTCTGATGCCAGCTAGGCTGCAGTGCCCACCTCAGCAACGGATCACGTGAACCAAACCCATATCTCTATTCTATTCACATCAGATGTTTGTAACTCTGTATGTACTTTTTTTTTGCAACTCCCATAATTCAATGTTTTTTTCAAGCTGAAAAAAAACATTTTTACTGACTTCAAGAGCGTTACCATCATTAAAACGTCCCAAATGTCAATTTAAGTGTTTGTTTGGAAACACTTTTTATAAGTTATAAGTTGCTTCAAAGCAACTTATAGAAGTCAACTAGTCAATATTGTTTGGTAATAGAAGTAAGAAAAAGTAAGTATATGTCATGATATAAATTAAATTAATAAATTTTTTTTTTGAAATGACAAAAAAGGACATGGCAAAC
>JAYMTG010000637.1:0-11290 GCA_036897565.1 Pelargonium exstipulatum
ATAAGTACATAACTTTTTATTGCATTGTGTACAACATATATTTGTATTTATAGTTTTTTATATTTAAATACTATTTGAATATAATAGTCCAAATTAGTTTAGCAAAATTTAATTCTTATAAGTTTTTAGTTCCCGTGCAACGCACGGGATCAACACTAGTATATATATAGTTTCAATGAGAAATCTGAAATAAATTAGCATAAGATTCTCTGTGATAGATATGCAATAAATTTCAAACTTTGCAATCGAACGCACTCCCACATGTGTTTTTTATTTGCTAATATTCACCTAAGGTAGGCAGTCTGAAATCCAGAGAGAAATAAAAGAAACCATTTTGTTGCATAACTCGGCTCAAGTTCATCCTTCCAAAGCTTTTCCTAATAAGACTTCCTAATGTAATCTAGACAAAGATTAAACTACATAATTTTGGACGAAATATGTAGTCTATATTCAGATTTCCGCCTCTAGGCTCATGATTGCAGACACAGCCACCTCTTCACAGTAGTAAGAAAAACAAGTGACTAGAAGTCGAGTAGAAGGCACTCAAAAGATATGAAACCAAATAAATAAATGAACTTGAAACTTAGGTTTAGTTTTGATGTGGAACCTGAAGTTAGTAAGCTGCTGATTAAGTTTTGTTAGGATTTTCTTAAGTTTCAAAACACATTCAATTATGAAAATTTTCCAAATTTTCCAGATGAGAACTTTAGTATCTACTCATGGTTTTACTCTATTGGTAGTTTGGTTATAAGCAGATCACAGGTGTTAGATTATAAAATTAATATTGGGCCTTCAACTATCAAGGTAAGTTTTTAGTCAAGTTGGTCATTCACATTGTATTAGAGCCTTGTATCAAGGTGGATTCTCTTACAGAGACATGAGTCACAAATCGGGAGATGATAGGGCTAAAGTGGCACTTGTAATGGGTTAGGCACCATCCACTGGTTTTCTAGTGAGTTCTACCTAACCCCAATTAACAATTGGCATCAGAGCTTTAAATCATCCTTGGGCCAAAGACCTACTTGAATAAGAGAATCCACCAATTGAGGGTGCCTACTCCAAAGAAAAAAAGCTCATCACCACCTCATGAAAAATAGTCCACCCATCAAGTGAGAGTACCTACCCTAGAGCCCATCATCACCTATGATAACATGAGGAAGCCCAAAAAGAAAAAGGTAGCAAGTCAATTTTCTAGGGTGAGTTCTACCCAACCCAAATAAAATGACCCAAACATTTGTTCAAATTTTCTAAAAAAGTTTACATATCTAATTTGGGAGTCTAATACTCTAGTTCCCAATTAGTTTGACTTGATCTTCAATTTTAAGGAAGAATTTTCCAGTGGTTCAGATCTTGCTCAAGGATGTGTTTGCTCATGAAGCCCTAGGTGCAAAAACTAAATTTTAATCTCTTGCTCTCTTCTCAGCTGCATATCTGACCTTGATTCTAAAACTCAGTCCTAAAATTCCCATAAGCTCTTACGTAGTGTATGATATTTCCTCCATAATGAGGATACCATTTTCATATGTGGAAAGTGCTGCTGGGTATATGTACATCTTGGACTAAAATAGCCTTCAAATAAATTATTGTCAAAATAAAAAAAGGTATACCAAATTAATGCAACACTAAAGACATGGAAACATAAGGGACATTAAAATAAGAATATTACCATATACTTTTCATAAGCCATTCCAACAAGTTTGTCAAGAGCACAATGTTGGAACTCCCTATAGAATATATGCTACATGTTAGCAACATTAGCTAAGAAGGCTTAGTACCCAAATAATGATCACAACAATAATATAAAGCAAAATTGTCTGCAGTAAAAGAAATTATTACCTTTCTTGGAATTCTTTTTTCTCTGATGCAGACTTCAAAAGCCTATCCAGGAAACCATTCTTCTTGGAAACCTATCATACAATCAATCTAAACGGTGAAGCAACAAAATTTACTGCATGGCAAGATAAAAGTACAAGCAAGAAAATAAATTTTGTCTACAGATCTCAGAAATATCTGCTAGGACTCTTATGGAAGAGGTACCATGTGTACTTGTAAGAGAACACCATGAAATTGGATAAAAATGGATGCAGTTCTTAGAAACATATGCTAGGACTCTTGCAGGTAGACGTAAATGTGTGCTTGTGAAGAAGACTCGTGAAAACCGTATGAGGATGGAAAGGTAATAACATAGAACAAATATAGTAAAGGATGCGTAGTTCAAGAGATTTTTCGACATAAGCACTTCTAGAATCCCATCAGAAAATACCTGCCCATGGTACATCTCCTCCAATTTGCTGATGTCCTCATTGATTCTTCCACCTCCTGCCTGAGCCATGTCAGGCTGAACAGAAATGAACATTCAAACGAAACAACATTTCAACACAATTAAAGCACTCAAGTATCACCAATAGTGGTGGTGATGATGATGATGGAAGGAATGAAACTAGAATAGATGAGTTAACTGCTTGATGCATCATTCAACAACCTAACTTATAAATGCACTGCTAATAGCACTGCACATTAATTATATTGCACCAAATATGGATTGCACGCCCATTATACAATAAAGCAATGCTATTTATGAATAAAAAAGTTAAACTAAGTTGGCTTCCAAGATCTTATAAAAGTATACGTACCATCGGTTCAGGGAAAATCCCAATACTTTGAATCTCCAGGAGAAGTTTTTCATTTATATTCATACTATCATACTGAACTTTAGAACAGGCAATGCTTGGCATCAGACCTTGGTCAAAATAGACACCATTTTGGGAAAGACCAAAATCTGAGCTCACTCCTGTGTTTAAGATACCAAATATATTACTTTCTTGATCATTATGTACAGGCTTCCCACTAACTCTGTAACCATTGAGAGGATTATGTCCAGCATGTGGAAAGTCAATCAGGGACGGGTGATTTGAACTTTCTGGTTCCAAATCTTCATCCATCTCGAATCCATAGGCATCAAATTCAAGGTCGTCACTTCCTACATTCCAGAATTCTTCATTTTCTGGCTCAGGAATTAAAGCTGCTATGAGTCTCTGACAAAGTGGGGTGATACTGTGATCCTCTATATCCTGCCCCAAGAGTTCAAGATAACTTGTTTGAGTAGCTACACCCATCTCCTTTTCATTTTCATGAAAGCCATATCCATTCAGGACAGTGTTGCCATCGGCATCTAAAGGACCTGGGGTTTGTGCTAACAAACTTGATCCGAGATTACCCTGAAAGACAAGTGTCAAAGTAACAAAAAAGATTTTTTTTAAAAAAAAAAACTGTAATCACTGTATCCAAAACTCTAAAATATAGATCCTTTCATGTCCTGGCTTCAAAAATCAAAGAAACCATAGACATGGAAATATTCAATAGATTGATATATGAACTAATTTAAACTGTAAGCAAAATAATTAAATAATCATAAAAAATTACATATTATAGATTAGATGTGGGTTTCCTGTTTAGCATTGGCAAGATCAAAGTGACCTAGAACCATATGGACGTCAATATTAGTGATATAATGGTGCTTTGAGAAAACTAGTAAGTAAAAATATATGCTGCCTCAGTAGAAAGCATATTTAATAAGAACTGTTTAAATACAATATAAATACACTAAAACTAGTGAGGTATGCTACGCCATGGCATACAATAGCATCTCAACCGAAGAAAAATAAGGACAACTCTACAAATCAAATCCCCAAAATCAATCACCTCATAACTTTTAACACATTGCAGACCAACACTATGAATGATAATCGCACCATTCTTTTCCCCATACAATGAGGTACCACAGATCTGCATAATATTCAGGATGATATGCAAGTAGAAACCATCTTTATCGGAAACATTCCTTTAAATAATGCTCTAGGAACTTCTATGCAAAAGATACAACTAGTCTATGATTATACAATAGATATTTAAGGACTATGAAGTATATATAGCCAAAAGAGAGAGTTTATGCAATTATATTATCGACAAATTATTCTATGCAGAGTAATATTGCAGATATTATTATTGAGACAGATTAAGTAATAATCAAGTCAATGGTGTCTTTTTAGCAATATGCACTTATTTTCCACTGATCTTTTGTAATACAACGTGAACCTAAATTGACAATCCTTTATAACAAATTCAGTAAGGAATTATGTATAATAACATTATCATGCCAGTTGATGACTAAAATATATTATATAGTCTTTCTAAGAAATGAGACAACACCTGTTGCTTTAAATAAGCAATGTCCACATCAGACATAAAGCCGAAGAAGGGCTCCATCTGCTTCCAGAATGGGCTGGAACAGGCATGACCTGAGGTAACAATCAAGACAATTAATCAACAGAGACAAGGATTTTGATGATAAAATTATCTTTCTGCAAGATAAGTACCGGGGTTAATCACAGCATTTGCAGCAGCCAATAATTCTTCATGTCCATCATCTGAACCAACTACAATAAGCAAACCAAAAAGTAAGTTCAGGACATCAACTACAAATAACAGAAACCAAGGGATCTGAAATTTTGTTTTTCTTTAATATGGAATGCATTACCTAGAAAATCTGCAGATGCATTTGTTCCAGTCTGCCGTTGACGTGCGTAAGCCTTACGGTCGGAAAGTTTCCTACTTGGTGGACGACCTGCTTTGCTGAATAAAATATTTCACAAATTATGAGATACGCGTCATATATGACCAATAATATTTTGACAACAAAGGATGGGGAGAAAATATATAGCTGAACAGGGAGAGAAAATGTTATAACCTTTCAGTTTTTTCAAAACTAAGTTTGGCAGTTCTAAGCTGTTTCGCTGTTCCCGCATTTCCATGTTTCTCGACAGTAATCGGGGCAAAAGACCTTGAGGAACTAACCCCCCGCCCGGTCCTCCCTTGCCTCCTAATACCATCTCCAATGTCTTCCCCAGATACCATCTTATTTTTTCTTGATGGCACCACCAGTGTTGATACCTTTTGAGCACCCAGTCCAGCTTTTTCATCAATCTCATCAGACTTTTTGCCTCTATCTTTGGATCTAATTTCAGCAGCACCTGACTCCTCACTTTCAGATAATTTAGGAGAAGATAGAGGTTCACCTTTTATTTTAACTTGCTGAGGAGAATTACCAGACAGGCGTCTAGCAAATCCCAACCCAATTTCATTACCAGCAGCATCAGATACAGAATCTGAAACAGGTTGTTCATCATTGCTTGAAACTATTGGAATGAAATTTGTTCTTCTTGCTGTGCGGGAGCTCTTCTGAGGCCTCTGGCCAGCCCAGTGGGCAACAGGCGGCGATGATGACCGTGTTGATGCCATGCGTTTGCGATTATTGACTCCAATAGTAGCAGGGGGCTTATTTGTGCATTGAGAAAGCTCCCAATCATTGGAGGCAGTTGCTCCCATATATAGCTGAACGAGCTTATTTGTATTTGTAGGACTAGCGGAGTTGAAATCATCACGGATATTTGCCCTGAGCATTGGATGGATTAAAAATATTGTAAACAAATTATAATTCGTTCAAATTACAAATGGAGTGATGAAGAGTAGGGTATCCTAGCCTAATAAAAAATGAAGGAATGAAAGACTCGGGAAAAATAGGACAAGCGGTGCAGCTTGAGAGCTCACAGAAAAGAGGCCACCAATCTAAAGTGGCACACACAAAATCATCATCTATCCTCTCAATGGAAGCTTTCCCATCAACAAAGACACTCCCTTCCACAGCCCCATATCTCTGTGCAGCTTGAGAGCTCACAGAAATGAGGCTCAGGCTGAGAGTACATAACCTATATTCTAAAATTGGGATGCCATACTTGTTAACAGCTCTAAGATTCACTCTTTCTTTATCCGATACAAAAGGGCGATCTCTCCTATCACTGATAAGAGAATTGCTATCCTGTTCAGGCCTTGGGATGGAAGAACGCATGCCTAAGCCAGTCTGCTGTGAAACACTATCCGTCTTTCCAACCCCAACAGCTCCATTAGCAGCTCCAGGCCTGTATTAGTATACAAAAGAATGGTATAGAATAAATACTTGAAGGAAATCATAGTTTTCAGCCCTCATATAAATTTGTGTTCTCCACAATGGCCTAGAGAAAAATTCTTAATCATAGTTATCTAGATCATGAAACTTAAACTATAACTAAAAGCTGCAAAAGTCAACACAATATCACCCATGCCAAATGTAAGCCCACATGCTATTACCAGCAATGTATTTACCCCCACCCTAGAAGATGTAATCTTGTGTAATTATACTTCAGTAACTGAATGCATCATATATGATAAAAGTATCAAATAGCCACCATTAGCAGATACACAAACCACGAACTCATACCTGTATCCATGGGAGTCATTATTCAACCTTGATCGGGAATCTGTAATAGGTCTTTGCTGCATTCCCTGTTTCGTTTCCTGGTAGCCATCAATAGGTTTAGGCGACGCCATACCTGCAGAAACATCTGGCTTTATCCCAGAACGTTTCTTTTTCATTTTAGGCTTTTCCCCCCAACCATCAATGCCAATAGGTAATGTCCGATCTTCGCTCTGAACAGCACCACTATTTGCAAGCCTTAGCATGTCTCTATCCCTATCCACAGCCCCAGATGGCCTAACAGGAGGATTACTTCGCACATCCATCTGGATCAATATAAATTAAATGTTAAGTCTTCTGTGAAGAAAACAATGTTGGGTGCCAGTCTGAAGAAACTAATAATACAACAAAAAAAATGAAAATCTGCATAAAAATATGATAATATTTTCACATGTGAAGACTAACCCAAGCAACCACAAACTAGTAAGGAAACCTGTTTAAACTGTGTACCAAGAAACAGAGTTTTTAAGCAACAAATAATACCATCCCTAAGAACTACAAAAGGCAATGCAATCTGTAAACCATTATTACTACTACTATATAGTAGTTATATGTACATTGTGTGAGATATTAATGATCTTAATTAATGCAACTTGAATGTAATATTAGAAAAGAATAACATAACAAATATGGTTACACAAAATGCATACGAAAGAAAAGGTCCAATAAACAAACCCTCACATCCACCAAAGAAGTTCGAGTCCGTTTGTTTGGAGCAGCATTTTTTATTCGTTCTTCGGACTTCTGCTGATCCAGATCGAAACCACTGGAGCCTGCATGACTTTGAGTTCCCATCTTACCAAGACTTGTCCCTGCGACCGACCGGTCATTAGGAAAAACTTCTGATCGAGATCTCTTCTTGACTGGAAAGAACTTGTTGAATACAGATAGGGCTTCATTGAAAATTTTTACACGCTCCCTGTTACAGAATACAATTCTATAAACAAATCATTTCACTAATCAAGACATATATATACAAACAACTACCTGGATTTGATAGAACTTTCACGGAGACCAGCCTTGACCCGTTTGAGTTCCTCTGGTGAGGGAGATGGTAGCAGCTTGCCTTTTGAAGACCCAGATGGAGACTCATCAACCGAAACGCCAAGAGCAACACTTATATTTCGTTTAAAATCTCCTTGTCGATTAGATTTATGCTCAGCAGCCACCAACTTTGGGTCAAAACGTAAGCACTGAAAAAAGTTTGTAACATCATTCACAACCGAACTGGTTCTTGACATGTTTGGAAGAGGAGATGGGTTATCTGTGCTCTCACGAAAGCTACTTGATCTCTCCATTGTACCAGAGACGTAGGATCCACGCTGCCCACTGGTGTATAATGGCCTATCAGGGCTACCAGAAGACAGATCAAACTTGCTAGATGTTGCCATAGCATCAATATCCACACATCCTTCTTTTCACAAACCTTATTAACACTATGGCGCATGACAAAACTGTAGTGCTACAGCACATACAGGCCAAATTCTAAGTTCAAAGAACTAAGACAGAGCAAAGACCTGCAAAGGATAAAAACCAAATCAAGTTTTTAGTTATATGTGAGCTACTAAACCTTAAAATTCATTGCAGGTTAAAATGTAGAGATAATTAATGCTCACAGTACCAAATTGGGTAGGGGTCCAAAAATAACCTTCATTAGCTAAATCACATAAGGTTAGAGAAAAACTACAGTGAGATTCATTCATCTAACATCCCCTTAAATACAGACTCCTTGTGCTGCAAGTCGTCCAAGATCTGATTCGGGATTAAGTAACTGTCACTTAGGTTTATCGAGTGACTAAAAGATACAAATAAATATAATCACCAAATTTCAATCCCCAACACCTTTTCCCTGCCCAGATAGGAAAAATAATACCATCTCATTGACTTCAATTTATTCACTAATAGTATTCAATTTTCTTTCAGTTAATAAAATTTAGTGTTTTTTGCATTCCCAATTTCCATCTCACGTCTTCAAGAAATCATACTCATATTTTAAGCACACCAAATCACCTCCTCATAGGCACTGAATCCAAAGTATCCCATTCTTCTAGTTTAGACGATCTTTCTTTGCAACTTTATTTTCAGCTTCATCAATTAACTAGGAGATGCCAACTAAATTGAACACTTGTGTAACATTTTGAATAAACTTGGAATTCCAAAGTTTTTCCTACAAGAAAGTGCCAGAAGACTACCACCGATGTAAATTTCCTAAAAAGCTACATCCTTTCCTTTTGTTCATATTACATTTGCAGCTCACGGAAATAAGCCCACCCAACTGATCCATACTCCATAGAAGGTGTAAGAATCCTTAATAGACATAACAAATAGCATTTAAAACATCTGTGTCATTGTCTTGATACTCAATGCACCATACTATAACAGAGTTACAATGATCTTTTACTTGCAGTCTACATGTTTCATTATTTGTGATCTTTTGGCGGTTCTTCATTCCAAACATGCACTACACTCTCCAGAAAAATAAAATAGACTTGGAAAAGCAGATAGTTGCAAATTAACTGATGTTGCTGTTATCTAATGCAACAGAAGCTCAAAAAGTCCCAACGCATTATCTATCCTAGTAAAAGAAACTAAAACAATACAAAGATGAAAGGGCGACAAATGCCCCAACTCACACTAATAAGTAAATTAATGTCACAGTATTCTGCTCTCAAAATTCACTGCATATTGGAAATTCAAACTAGTTCAGCTAATCATATCACCGTCATTCCATTATACCTGAAAGCAACCTGAACAAGTGAATCAACAAACATTTAACCCATGATCTTCGCTCTTATTAAAAGCATCTCTTTTTTTCTTTCTTTTTTCCTTTTCCAGTTAGTTACACTATTTCCCTCTAGTTCACTCAATTCAATGCATCGTCCACAAAATTCGCAGATGGCACGGCAAATCGTCAACTATTTTTATCTTCTCAATTATTTATATACATACCCTCAATTCCTTCTGATCATAAAAATTCAGATGCTTCGGAACAGAGACTGTAGTACATAAAATTTGGGCCAGTGTTAGCTCAGAAACACTATTTTGCTTCTAATTTACCAAATTTCTATCGGGAACTAGTTCAAAACCTCACAGAAAAAATAATACGATGCCATACAAAATCAAACCCTAACAGTTGAATCACCCAAAAAATGTAAAAACAAAACACAATATTTACCTTCCAGAACTCAAAAATTAACAAACTACAGTAGCAATCAAAACCCTAAAAAATGAAATCAAGTCAAAATTCAAGAAATAAATAAACATACGTGCCTTCAAATCTACCTCGGACCTCGGATTTGCAATAGCTGGAGCTTCCTGTAGCTCGGACGGAAATGAGATTTAAGGATTCGAAGGTTCGAATTGGATATTCTGATGCGGTGGTTCGGAGATTTGAGCTTCAAATCGAATGTTCGTACGAAGCCATGGAGGAAGAAGCGCCCTGTGTTTTGATCGGCAATGAGAAGGTCATGTGTTCAATTACAGTTGTGCCCATTGTTTCGTCTTATTGGGAAATTAAATGGCGTTTTGAGGAGGGGCGTTTTGGGGATAAAACTGTAAGCTGGCTCAATAAGCTGCTTCCTTGTATATATGTGCTCGGAGGATGGACACTTACCTGTCAGTTCGTTGATTGATTTGAAACTTAAAATATGGTCCGATTTAACTGTGTACTATTAATCCTCTTTTTTTTTGGGTATAAATATTAATTGATAGTGTTTAATTGGAAATTTATCCTCTAAAACAACACAAAATCGTAAAAATGGATATTATGCTTTATTAGTAACAATTCTGAAGCATTTTGTTTCTGATGATGATTATTGGACAAATGCTTGAGTTTTTTTTCTTTCAGATTTGTCAAATTTGTTTAAAATTGATTTGTCAAATATATATGCACAATCTCACTTATGTGCATTATTTACTTTTGAAAAGGTTGTAGCTGCTTATTTTATTTTGGAAATCTAACGAGAAAATGCAAAGAAAAACATTAATAAAAAATAGATAGAATGAAACATATTTCCTTTCTTTTTCAGATGCAATTTCTCTTAGTAGTAGATTTAGTCATTTTTATAATTAAGGATGGCAATTTTTACTTGCTCATATGTTAACAATCATTCAAAGTAATGGTAGTCTTTTTGGATAGGAAAATGTACAAACTTTGTAAGTTTTTAGTCCCATTAACACAATATATTTTATAGTTAAACACTTTTTTTTTAATGATCTCTAATCCATGGTACTCATACCAGTTCAACACAATTCACAACTTGTGTTGAAGAAATGTGAGATTTAGAATAAATTATGAAACATAACGATCAATTTTGCCGTTGAAATGACATATTTATAACCATCAAAATTTGGAATCACCCACTTATTATATTAGGCCTTGTTTGGTAAATGTACATCCTCCAGGAAATAAGCTATGGTTTATTTTTCTAGCTCGTTGAAGTTAGTAGTGAGTTTGGCAAAAACAAGCAACTTTTGGCTATTTGCAATAAGCATTCTCATAAAGTCGGAAATGAGCTACTACAACCAAGAAGAAATTGTAGCTTTACCATGTTGTTATTTGAAAAATCATGTATAGTATTCTCAGGTGATCTGATATTTTTTACCTTCATCTTTCCAACTATCATCTTCTACATTTCAACAAGAATGACATTATAAGTGTTGTAAACTCCACATTAATAGATATGGAGTTTATTTCCTACGAAAGCTTATATGTGAGGTTGTATTTTACCTCTTCCCATTTGGCGTTGAAACTTTTTCTTTTATGACCCAACCACTTCAAGCAAGAGTATATATGCAACTTTGTTAATTCAAAAAGATTAGACTATATTGATTCTCCAATTTAGTTAGTTTGTAAGAACACTATGTTTTTTTTAGAGCGCATAAAAATACTATTGATTCTACCCAAAAAATCATAAGTATTTGGGAAAATAGCAGACCGAC
>JAYMTG010000638.1:0-11280 GCA_036897565.1 Pelargonium exstipulatum
CCCCCCCCCCCCCCCCCGCCGCGCCCCCGGTTTCTCCGCCCCGATCGCCCCTCTCTCTCCCGACTCCGCCCCTCCTTCCTACAACAACGTCCCTCCTCCCACCGACGAGATCCAGATCGCCAAGCAGCGTGCCCAGGAGATTGCCGCCCGCCTCTTCAACAACGCCAGCGCTGGTGCCGTCGGCGCCTCCCCCCTCGACGCCAAACGCCCTCGCGTTGAGAACGGTGGTGGTTTCGATTCCAACGACAGCAAGGGTTTTAGCTCTGCTCCTCCTGGTAACTCACCAGCTCAACCTCTTTGTCCTTGTATTATTCTGACGTTTTCCGTTTCTCCTTGACTCGTTTATGTTTCCTTAGGGTTTTTGCTTTTTTAGCACGTGGTTTGTTTCTGGTTGATCTAACTTTATCATATCCTATAATCTATGACAAATTTTGTTTCAATGGAACTTGTCTTCGTACACTGCCATATATTTGTTCTTTTGTTTGCTTTGAGGTTGTGTTTCATACTATATTTTTAGTTTAATAATTTTCACTCTCTTAATTGTAGAGGCGAAGCCTTTAATGTCCAACTCAGCTCCCTCTTCAATACCCATTTCCTATGGAGGATTCCAGGGCTCGAGCAAGAAGATTGATATTCCGAATGGCAGGGTTGGTGTTATTATTGGTAAAGGTGGCGAGACCATCAAGTATCTTCAAGTCCAGTCCGGAGCAAAAATTCAGGTCACACGAGATGCAGATTCGGATCCCGGCTCTACCACTAGAATGGTGGAGCTCATGGGTAATCCGGAGCAAATTTCTAAGGCTGAGAGTTTGATTAAAGAAGTCCTTTCTGAGGTGTGTTTCTTTCCTTATGGTGTTATGATTATAAGTTTGTGCTGTTTAAGAGTTTTAATTGATACCCAATAGGCTTGGCAGGATTGGTACATAAGTTTGTTTTGTAGACAGGCCCCTCTCTGATGGCTATTTACTTAAATTTGTGTTGATTGTTTGGCCAGGCTGAAACTGGAGGTTCTGGCTCTGTTGGTAGAAGGCTAACTGGATCAGCTGGGTCTGAACAGTTCGTGATGAGAATTCCAAATAACAAGGTACTCAAAGTTCTAGTTTTTGTCAGCTCAGTTCATTTTATTGGTTTTGGATGGTCCAATATTTGCATGTGATTGCAGGTCGGTCTAGTCATTGGCAAAGGAGGTGAAACAATCAAAACTATGCAAGCTCAAACTGGTGCTCGTATTCAGGTTTTTGTTCAACCTTATCATGCTATTATGTTATTTTGGATTCTGTATTGACAAGATATAATTACTTTAATTCTCTCTCTACAGGTTATTCCATTGCATCTACCCCCAGGTGATACATCAACTGAGCGAACTGTACAAATAGAAGGCTCTAGTGAACAGATTGAGTCTGCAAAACAACTTGTTGGTGAAGTCATCAGTGAGGTATATTGGTTGTCTATTAATTTATGGATCTTGCGCTGATTATAATTGTTTGCCCATATTTTGTTTGAGCTTTGTCAATTTTTTCTTATGCCTTGTATTCTGCTGGATTACATGCCTAAGTTTTTTTGTATGGTATAATCTGAGTATTGGGTGATTCAGTATTGTTTTTATTGACTCGACTTCAAATTATTCATGATCAATGATATAATGGTATGACCAACAAAAAAGCTTATGTTCAGACTCCTAAGATCTGAATATATAATTTAGTTATTATATTAGAATCATTTAGGTTATATTCAATGTTCCTTTATTTATTACTTAATGGCACAACATCACTATGTATTTTGTTGCTGATAGCTTTTTGCCATTTTTCTTACTTTATTGATTTGTACTGCTAAACTGTTGCAGTTTTCAAATCACTTTTTATTTGTCAATATTATTTCACGCTTCACGAATTAACTTTTTTTTTGTTTAAATTTTATGTTCCTAGTCACATCCACTATGTGCAGGTCCTTTTTATATTTTAAAAATCGTGTCCTATTTAAAAATAAATAAATTGTGTCTAGTAGGTTAATAACCTAGACTTCCCTACCTTCATGCTAGTCTAGTGTAATATGCCATTGACATTTTTGCTAACAGTTCATAGCCACATATTTAATTATTAGTTGAATTTTAATTGTGCTTAGATTTATCGGACTATTATGGATTCTCTTTCCTTGAAAGGCTATTAGGTTCCTCTCGTGGAGGATTTATATATACTTTGTTATCGATTTGTTTTTGCCTTTTCCTCCTTGTACTTTATCAATTTGTACAGATAGGCTGATTGAGAGTTCTTTGAGAGAGGAGCTGGGCTTCTGCAATATTTGGTATCTTTATAGGGATTTTATATTCATTTTCCTAGATGCAAGTTATTATCTGAATAGCATGGTAACTTGTATAATATCTATATCACCTACCAGCTTATTTTGGCGTGTCAAGTAGATAATTTATACAAGGTCTGCAGCTAAGTTTCGATCTTAATATTGATTGATTCACTGGTGGATAATGAGTTTGAGACTGAACGGTAGTTATATAAATATTTTTTGAAGAGTGGTTGTTATATTGGCAAGCATAACTATAGAATGATTGTTGCTTATCTCCAGTATAACAGCCATCTCATATCCAAGCAAATGGTTTTTGCGAGTATCAGATATTACAACCCTGCTACTTCTGTAATCATATTGCCAGTTTCTGTACTGGGAACTACTGTAGGGTAGTGTATTTTGGACCATTGGTGACACCAACATGGAGTTCTTTTGTGTTAGTGTTTCCTCAGCATTGCTCTGGTATGGTTCCTTGAGCCTATTTTCAGATATTTGGTACTAATAATGTGGAGGGAAAGTTGGAGATGCTGGGTTTTTTGGAATTACTTTTAAGATTAAATTATAGCCTATAGGATATTATCTTTTTGTTGGTTTTTAGAAATGTACTCGTACAATCTTGTTGGGCTCAATTTGTCTTCTAGCTGTTTATATGGACTATTCATGTTTAAATTTTGAAATTGGAGTACCTTAATTTAATTCATTTCACCATTTTGGGTATTCTCCCATCTTTACTTGCAAAATGCTTAGCCCTCTGGTTCTGTGTAAAGCTAATCTTCAAACATTTGCTAAATCTATTTACTTGTCATCTTTACTAAACACTGTGAAATGTTACCTCAAGATTCTGCCATTTGTATGTAGCATTGACTTCAAGTCTATTGTCTATTAGTTCCTGGATTCGGTTTATAAATGAAATCTAACATTTCATTTCAGATGTTACATTTTTCCTTAGTTTTTTTCACCATTTGACTACAATTATCTCATATTCTTACTATAATTTTGCATTGTTACTTGTGTACAATTGCTTATATATATAATAATTATTGCCTTTTAACCTGATATTTTTTCATTTCTATCTCACCTTGTGATAGTTGTAATTAGTGTTATGTGTGGGATTACTCTTTAAGGAGTTGGAGTAGATATATTTATATTTTCTTATGAAATGGCTCTAAAGTCTATTTTAATCAAGTGCTCTTATGAAAGCATTTTTAGTAAACTCAGGAAGTATAGTGATCATCATTTTATCAATACATGTGGAAGGTTCATTCTAATGCCCATTTGGGCTCTTGGATATGATTTGGGGTTTGTATTAAGGCATCATTGAGTTGGGAGTCAAAACATCTATGTTATTTATATCTCTTGGTAGTGTAGGATGCCTCTGTACTTGATGCTTTATTAGTCAGAATGTGCGTTTTGGATAGATATCATGTGATATTCTTTTGTATGAACTTGTTGCCTCTATGGCAATCAAGTTCATTTCTCTATTTGCTTTTATGTAAAAGCTTGTATAGTTTTGTGGTTATTCTACCCATTCACTTCAAGTAGGGAGAGGATGGGCTTCCGCTGGAGTAATTCAGTAATACCAACAAGGAGTACGGTATGTTGGCGTCTAATCCCCATCTTAATACTGACATGTATGTTTTGGTACTTGTTACACAAAATTTCTGATATCTACTATGCTTGTGGTTGTTATATGCTGCTGGTTTTTAGATGCCTTCTGTAAGTTTGTGCGATTTGTTTGTATATTGTATGCTATTGCACACCTGTATGTTCCAGCATGCTTGGTAAGGGGTAGGGTTCATTTTTGAGGAAACAATTTTTTGCAGAATCGATCAAGAAATCCAGCTATGTCTGGAGGATATTCACAGCAAGGTTACCAGGCGCGGCCTACAAGTTGGGGCCAACCTGGTGCTCCAGTTCCACAATCTGGTTACGGTTATGTGCAGCCCGGGGCATATCCTGGACCATCACCCCAGTACAACATGACCCAGCAACCTTATGCAGGATACCCTCCACAACCCACCTCTGGGAGTTACTCCTCCAGTTGGGACCAGTCAAATGCCCAGTCTGCACAGCAGACCACTCCAGGAGGTGGTTATGATTACTACAGCCAGCAGCCCCCTGCTCAGCAACAGCAAGCCTCTGGTGCTCCTTCAGCTGACAACACTGGTTACAATTACAATCAACCACCGGCTTCGGGGTATAGTCAGCAGGGTCAAGGTTATCAACAAGATGGTTATGGTGGGTATCAGGCTCCTCAATCTGGGTATGGTCAGCCAGCACCTTATGATCAACAAGGTTACAATTCTGCTGCTAGCTATGGTAATGCGGCCAACCCAACTCAAGAAGGGCACACTGCCTCCTATGGTTCACAAGGGGATTCAGTGCAGGCGCCACCATCTGCTCAGTCAGCTGCTGCAATGGGCCAGCAAGGATACAGTGCTGGTCAGCAGCCCAGCCCAGGTGCTGCAGGTTATCCCTCTCAAGCGGCAGCTGCTCAGCCAGGTTATGGGATTCCTCCAGCTTCTCAAACTGGTTATGGGAATCCCCCAACTCAGTCTGGCTATGGACCGGCTTATGGAACTCCTCAAGGCCAGAAACCTGTTGCAAATCCCCCAGCTTATGGGCAGGCTCAACAATCCCCCAGCAACCTTGGAAGCTATGGCCAGCCAGCTCCTGCACAGCCTGGGTATCCCCAGCCTCCTGCGTCAGGCTATTCTCAACCAGATTCTGCCTCCCAGCGAGCCCCAGCATCCAGTTATGGTGCTGTGCCACCGCAACCTGGTTATGGAGCCCCGGCATATGGAGCAGCACCAGCTTCTCAACCAGCTTATGGGCAGGCGGCTGCGGCATCTTACAATTCATATGGTAGTGGTTACTCACAGCCTCCGGTTTATGCTGCTGACGGTAGTGCAGCACCAGCTTCACAGACTGTTGCCAAAGCCTCTCCACAGAGTTGATCATGGTGAGTAGATTTTTAGTAGTTGCATTTGGGTCTAGATTTTTAGGGTGTTTTTTAAGATACTGCTTTCATTGATTATCTAGTTGTCTTAGTGGATTTTTGTACTGATTTGTGTAATGTTTTTGCTTTCTTGATACTTAATACTATTCTCTATTAGTTTTATAATGTGATTTGCTGTTTGCTCCTAACGATCTGTGGAAGTTTTTCATATTTCTGGATATTTTTGTTCTCAGGATTTATATTTGTCTTTAGAGTTGTGATTTAGATTTTTAACTCCTGTCTTTACTGTGAAAGACTAAATTTAGGACTAAGTCTCAGTGAGTGTGTGTTTAATATTATTTGTTGGAATTGAACTTTGAAATTTACAGGTAAATCCAAGTTTGTGATGTATACTATTTCATGTCACCTTGGTGTGTTGATTTATAATTCTCTCTAGCTTCAGTCATGTCATGTTAGTATAATAATTACTCGGATAATGTGCAGATTTTTATCAATAAAAACCATAGCTTATGTATACATTCTCATTCGTGTTGTTTGGGTGAAATGTGTTGTGTGTTTGGTGTATTTTACTGAAACTGCTGTGGATATATTGCTTATTTTTATGGTCAATTTGTGAAACTTGGAATGTTCATTGAGATTTTGTGTGTTAATGTTTGAAGAGAAGGTGATACCTGGAAAAATTAAGTCAGTGATGAATAATTTGATCATTAAGGTTTTCATCTACTTTATCATATTTGCATTATTTATGCTGGAAAATGTTAGAGGTTTTACTTTCATACTCGATGGAGTTATTTGCCACATCAGTGTAGAAACAGACATCATTTTGTCTTTGATGTTCTTGTTTATGTAACTTGTTCAGGCTTGTTGTTTCGTTCTCCAAAGTTGGGTCTCGAAGAAGTTTATGACCGGATGGTAATAAGCTTACCCTAAGATGATTTTTTACTATAGTGTTCTCTAAAGTTGTTCATACTTGGTGCTTTGTTTTGTTTTAATCCTAACATTCCGTTAAATGGTATTGCAGCGTAGTTCTTTTCCCTGTTGCCGTCACCTTCTTCATTACGTGGTGGTTTATTCAATTTGTTGATGGTTTCTTCAGTCCATTATATGACCACCTTGGTATAGACATATTTGGTGAGTTTGAGATGTCCATTATATTCACTAGTCATTTATGTTATGTGCTACCAAGTCCTGTTACAAAGATAACATGGCTCATACTAAGTGGTTTCTAATGTTTCTGAACTTCAGTACTTCTATTTGCTAAGTGAATTAATTTTTACAAAATCCATGTATTAAAGCAACGACAAGACAGAAGAAAAGAGTAATAGTTCTAGGTCCAAGTTATTTTCAGGCCAGAATCCTCTTGAAATCACCAAGTTATTTATATGTGATGATGTCTCTTAAGACAGCTGGTCTATGCAGGACTTGGATTTATCACGTCTCTACTGTTCGTATTCTTTGTTGGTGTTTTTGTATCATCATGGATGGGTGCCACTGTTTTCTGGGTTGGAGAATGGTTTATAAAGCGAATGCCGTTTGTTAGGCACTTATATTCGGCCTCGAAGCAAATTAGTTCTGCAATTTCCCCAGGTATGCTTCAGTTATTTCTATATTAATTTGCCGATTTCATTATACTAGCAATGAGACGAGGTAAAAGAATATTGCATAAACTCTTGTATATATTTTTTTTTTTCCTTTTCCTAATGATAATTTTTGTCACAAGAGTACATAAGATGTTGCCAGTAGGATTCATAGGTCAAACATTACATTTGCATTGTGCAAATGGGCTAATGCTAGAAATGTATGCTCATTACTTATGGATCCTAAAATCTAACCATCTTTCGTGGATTATGGAGTATCTTGGCAAATGCTGAGTATGTCTTTGATAATGATTTAGCTTAATTTCTGTAACTCTAAATAATTATATATGCTTAAATAGTTTGTTATGACTTGACAAGTGGACATATTGTTTCAAATGTCTTCAGGGAATATGACATGTTCTTTGGATAATCTGCTATGTTCTATGGCTAAACTCAACTTGACATTTCACATTCACGGGATTCACATCTGAATTACCTAATTTTCATCTTCATTTCACATTGATTCCACCATGGTGGGAGCTTGTTGTTTACTTTTTTTCCCTATGGTGTTTCTATGCATTAAGATATGAATTGTGGCCTTTGTTGTCTCTACAGATCAAAATACCACCGCATTCAAAGAGGTAGCAATCATACGGCATCCACGTGTTGGTGAATATGCATTTGGTTTTATCACATCAACCGTCACCCTTCAGGTACTTAAGCTTTAATACTTTATTTAATGTGTTGAACTTGAAGTTTCAATCAAAGTATAGTTTGATAATAAAAAATTACGGAAAATTTTAACCTCCTTTTAATCTTATATTTTGCACATGCATTCAATAAATGAAATATTAGGCACGTTCAAATTCAAAGAAGAAACGAAAGTTTAAAAAAATAATTTTGGGCACCGGTGATGAGATTGAATAGTATAAGGATCAATGGTGAATGGAAAAAAGTTTGAGGATCAAATATAATATGATATGTGTGTATGTATAGTTGGAGGATATTTATAACATTAGCCCTTATTTTATTTTTTAAAATACCATTTCTTTACAAAATTTGTGTTGTTTTCGGGTATGAAAATGTACAGAATCCTATACTTAGCTATACAAGGCAAATAACATAATCATATTTACTGATGTTCAAAGAACTAGTTTCTTATTATATTGGTGCCGTTTACATTGTAACCACTCTTTCCCGATTAATTATTGAGTCAATTGATTTAGGTTTGGTTTCTCTATTGCCCTGTAAGTCTATTCTCTTTGATTAAATTGGTGGTTGGTGTTGCAGAGAGACAATGGAGATGAAGAGTTGTGTAGTGTCTACGTTCCAACAAACCATCTCTACATCGGTGATATATTTCTGGTCAGCTCCAAAGAGATCATAAGGCCAAATTTGTCTATCCGAGAAGGAATAGGTATGTTTCTATTGGTTTCTTGTGGGTCCAAAATTAGCAAACCTGTCAGGAGCTAAAATGCTTACTTCTAATTATAACACAATTCGAGAACTAAGGGATAGAGTGTGAGCCTTGACCCAACGATAAGGTTGTTGCCTTTAACATTGAGGTCACGGGTCCGAGTCAAAGTAGGGAGTCTCATGCCCTAGGCCCACCTTTTTTCCATTGAACATTAAGTGTGGATCCGTTGTTTGAGGATTCCGACCCTAACTTTATGATCTTATTGGCGCAATGGTAATGTTGTTGCTTTATAACATTGAGGTCATTGGTTCAATTCAAGGAAAGAGACTATGCAAAGTAAAGGCCCTCCAGACCCCATAATGATGGGAATCTCGTGCTTTAGGCCGCCTTTTTTTTAGAGGACAAAGTGTGGATCCATTGTTTGAGGATAATGACCCTAACTTGACCGATCTGATTGGCGCAATGATAATGTTGAGGTCACCAGTTCGAGTCAAGGAAACAGTCTCTGCAAAAGCAGGGGAAAGGTTCCCTACATTAATGACCCTTCCCAGACACCAAAATGTGTGGACTTGGGAATCTCCTTCACTGGGCCGGCCCTACCTGAAGTTTCACCTAGGGTTAGGGAAGTGTTGCAAAGTGCAAACTAATTTACTAATGTGTCACAATAATTCGAAAAAAATGGACTGGTTGCTAGGGTTTACAACTTCTCTGAATGATATGTCATAATCCGAGGGATAGATATTATACTTACCCACTTGCGGCCATAGAATAGGTAGGTGACGAGATGTGGTTTGCTGAACTTGAAAATCCGAGTGAAGCAACTGAAAAAAATGAAAATTTACATGGCATGATTGAAGTTAGATCAAATGTTTCAACTTGGCGTAATTACAATACTCCTAAAGAAGCGCAATACATAAGCTTTAACACGTGGCTAAGATCACTTGTGTACCGACAAAGGAGTCACAATCACAAGTTTGTAATCAATTTAATATTAAGAAAGGTTAAAAGACCAATTTCACTTACCTCATGTCCCAATCTCTCTTCACATCCCAGTAGAATGAATATAAGGAGTTCAAAACACTTGAGATGAGCCAAAGAGGTCGGTAAAAGTTAGTCCACTTATCAGGGAGGACGTGGTACTTAAGGGCTGAAAGGAAGATCACCGGGACTGCGGTTGAATACTTCAACGCTGAAACCAAGAGCAAAATGAAGTTAAGTAATCAAGTTGCAAAACTACCTGTACCATACAATGAAAAAGAGAGAAGGAAGAAGATGACACATATGTAAAGGGAAGTTAACGGTAGATCGTACCATTCAGAAGTGTTGTTTTTTCTCCGGTATCCTTGTATTGTCGAAGACATTGAAATAAACGAAAAAGATAAGGTAAAACCAGAACTAAAGGGATAGCTACAGAGTGACTGCCACATACAGAATCAGCTTCAAACCACGCAATAGTGGCAACCTACAAGCATTTGAAATAATACATCTTTAAAAAATAAAATAAAAACCATGAGAAGGAACTTGGAAGATAACTCCATTTATTCGTCGGAAAAGATAACTCCATCTAGATCTACTTTCTAATACACAAGTATAGTATCTGTGCCACCTCCATTTTGCAGAATAAATTCCTAAAGACCAAGGATTCACTTCATTGGAATCAACTATTGCTACATGCTAAGATGAGACGGACAACGGTATGTTCAGATTGCGCCAAAAAGTTCATTCTATGTAGCTTGTTAGGAGCACAAAGTTCACCCTTTCTCCAATTATCATTTAAGTGAAACAAAAAACTAATTGTAATTGTATATTAAGTCAGTTCATTTCATCCCACAGCTTTGACTGAAGATATATAGCACAACTTGAATAGATCCACATCTCCTATTTTCAAACATAAGGGAAATTCCAAATGAAGAATACTAACTGACCCCTATAATTTGAATCTACCATTAACGCATCAATGAGCATTAATCTTTTACTAAATACACGTCACACCCAGCTCAACAACAAAACACTAACCTGTCGATGGACCATACGACAGACTGACCGTTCCAAATCTGAAAAGACCTGCACAAAACTAACAGTTATAAGCCCAACGAAGAAGTGTAGTGGCATTCAAACATATAAATTATGGCACTGAATGATTAATAGTTAATAAATGCCAATCTCTCTCTCTCTCTCTCTCTCTCTCTAAAAAAAAACAAATTATCAAAACATTTCTCCAACAATTATTTGTTAGCATTTCTGTGTATATGTGGATCTGCTCTCCTCAATAAAGCCTCAGCCTCAAACTAGTCATGCTGGGATATACATGACACCTCCATTTGCCCTCTATCCAAAACATACTACTGTCTTAATTATTCACAATTCATAAACTATATTGGTGAAAATATTGAACAATTACCAACAGAAAACGGTTGTCTAATAGCAAACAAATTTAACTACTTATGGAGGAGTTTATTTAGCTATAAAAAAAAAATTAAATAATCAAATATAGTTGCAACGTGTCCAACAAGCCTTTAAATTGTCAAATGAAGAAAGAGAGTTTCATTACAAGGGGCAATCAGTTCAAAATGGTCTTAAGTATACCCTGACTCTTTAGTTTTGAGATAAAGAGTACAATTTTGAATGATTTTTGTGAATTGATAAACAATCGTCAAGAATTATATTTATTTGAATTTAAAGAGTCGTGGTAATCATATTCAGATCCTGAGTCGTTTTCTGAACATAAATCGAATTCTTTTTTCGTCGTCCAGTAATGCATGTTACTTTTGACATCGTTCAGTAACCATGGCATTTCTAACGAATCGGGAGCCATGTCGATTGACAAGGAATCAAATCTGCAGAAAAAATTTTTCTTCAAATATTTGACGAAGACATCTTTCGATTTCTCTTTGTTATTATTTGTCCAATTATATAAATTCTGATACAAAAATATACAGATTTGAATAATTTTAACTATCAGGTTAACAACTACAAATATGACAGACAAGCAACATAATTTTGTCGATAACTATTATAATTAATATGAA
>JAYMTG010000639.1:0-11268 GCA_036897565.1 Pelargonium exstipulatum
TGAGCGGTCCAACCAGTTCCGGTTTCATTTTGCCCAGCCCTAGTGTGACTCAATTAATGTTGTCCTCCAATCCATTCGAACAGTAAAACTGTACATTTTGAGCACAAGGGAAAGAGCAATAAATACTAACTGCATTTTCAAATAAGGCATATGGGTTATAAATGACAGGCCTTAAAGTGATAAAAAATGTTTTCACAACAAACAATCAAAGGCCTTTAAAATAAACAAATACAAGTCTTAATAATGGATATCCCCAAGTTCTCATAGTGTTAGCAGCCATGTTTACCAATAAAATCACCTATTCAGAACCTTCAAAACCACACAAATGCCAATCACCATGTCTAATTTTTAACTTTTCATCATATGAATCCAGAATAACATGCAACCCAATACTTGGTGACTTCCAGTAAGAAATTCCACTCAAACCAGCATAACATTTTCAGGCACATAGGTTCCTAGTGGTACAAAACATTTTTTTGCTCATACTAGACATTTTCAGGTAACATAGGTTCCTAGCTAGCAATCACACAACTAACAATTTAACGCCCAATTTCTCAAATTGTGAATTAGATCAACTCCTGTCGTGTTTAACCAGACAAAACCATCATCAAATCTCAGAGTTAAAACTACAAGAACCAATCATACTCAATTTTCCATTTTATATTCATAGGTGCATAATATGTATCTTCACAAACTAACAAATAGGTATATTTTGCTCGTACTCAATTCACACACACAAACCAAACATACAAAAACATATGCTCGAAATCAAAATGCACACACCTTTCTTGCCCTGCCGTGTCCCATATCTGAGCCTTCACTGTCTTCTGATCGATAATGAGTGTCTTCGTCTGAAATTCAACCCCTATAGTTGCTTTAGAATCCACACTAAATTCGTTCCTCGCAAACCGCGCAAGAAGCTGAGTTTTGCCCACAGCCGAGTCTCCTATTAATACAACCTTGAAGACATAATCGATTTTCTGGTTGTAATCTCCATACAAGTTCGACATCCTCACCAATCGGATCCGCTGAGTCGCCTCTCAAAACCACAGATTCGACATGAACAAACTACGACTACGAGATCCACCAACCAATTCGTTCAAATCAATCATGTGCAGGAATTGAAAGGAATCAATAGCTCGGATCGCTTCGTAGTTCGACGAGAGAAAAATTACCAATCAACGAACACAAAAATGATAATCGAATCGACAAAAAAAAAATGAGAATCGAATCAGATGTGAAGGCTACGAAATGCAATGAATCCAGACAATTAGTAACGAATGAATCACGTAGAGGAGAGATTGGGGATTCGAAATTAGAATTGGGGCTGGAGCTAGGGTTTGAAATCAAGAGAGACAACGTTATGGACATGGGATGGGTGTAGCATTTTTGTTACTCAGAGGAGGGAAAGGGAAGAATAACAGAAATAACGGTTTTCACAGTACAAGAAAACTTGTGCGTGTGTATTAGGTGCAATGAATTCTAGTATGAGCGTACTCTTAAGAGATATGAACCTTTGACGTGATGTGTTTGGAGAGAATCAACGGTGATGATGAGAGTGCACCACATATTGGGACCAATTTAAATTTTTGTAAAGGTATTCGTATTGGATACGCGATTAGTATGAAATTAACGTTTTTAAGTCATACGTGTTAACTAATCCTCATTCGATGAAAGTAGGACTACAATAACGTAGTTGCAATTCATTGGATCGAGTTGGGCGGCTTATTAGATAACAAAAATCATTTTCATTAAAAACCCATGAAAAAGTTTCTCTCTACTCTCTACTAAACACCAAGTAGTACAATGCATTCATGGAGAGTGAATGCAATTTCTTAAAACAATTCTACTTACCAATAACTTAACTAGAATGACACACACCTACACTACATTACAAGCCTACATCAAAAGCAGTTCTCTTTACAAGCTTCCGTTCGTGTTCATTGTGATTTGATGCGATCGAGACTCTCAGACACAGTTCTCATCCTAGGACGCAACTCGGGATCAATTTCCGCACAGTTGAGAGCAATATGGAATGCTGCGATAACCTGTTTCTTTGCATGAACTTCATGCAGCAAATTCGGGTCTATGATCTCAGATAAGGGTCGTTCCTCTCTAAAAACCTTCCTCACCTGACTCTCCAGGCCCTTTCCGTCATCTTCTGACCCAGAGTCTGGCTGCCGCCCAGTTAAGATCTCCATGAGCACAATCCCAAAAGAGTACACGTCGCATTTCTGCGTGAACTTGCTTCCAGGAACTCGGCCCTCGGGTGCCACATAGAAGGTGGAGGGTGACAGAATCCTCGAGCCTGTAGTGGAGGTTATGAAAGCTTGGTTTGAGTTCTGCTTTTTGGATGCTGAGATGGTTAGCTTTGAGGTGCCTGAGACCAGACGTGTGAGTCCAAAACCCGATATGTAAGGCTGAAGATCATCATTGAGAAGTATTTTAGTTGATTTTATGTTCCCGTGAACATATTTTCGAGGGGTGCACTCGTGTATGTACATTAAACCCCTGGCTGTACCTTGAGCAATCTTTAACCTAGCTGCCCAAGGTAACGGTGACAAAGAAGAATCAGAAGGACCCCCTGCAATATTGAAATGAAAGACATCAGTGTTAAACCGAAAAAAGAGCAGATACGTCAGTTTCAAGGGAAAATTATCACCCAAATTTTACTGCATCACACGCTGAAGAGTTCAATAAAATGCAGTGAGCCTAAAGACACAGAAATAAATTCAAACAATAAAGACAACTTTTCTCCCTGTGGTCCTCTCATATACAGAGGCACCAGCAGATGATGATTAGCAGGGAAAAAGACATACACATGGTGGTTGCCGGTACCACAACAGGGTCCCCTTCCATTAACTGAGGTCACCAAACTATAGAGTGAGCAGTGGTACCACAGTGGGTTTTTCGAATTTGTATCATCATGTGCAGCTTTGTTCATTATTGAAAATTATGAAACCACGGTAGTATATATTATAAAGAGTAGAAACAAAAGAAATAAGCCACGGGTGAATTGAGCCAATTGAGAGTGGACCTAGACACAACCCTTTGACTATGCACTAACAACCAATACCATGTACTACATGTATCATCAGCGGGAAACATGAGAATAACGTCAACAAGTCAAAAATGCAAGCATGTGATGCGAATTCAGTATATGACCTCGTGTTTTTTATGAACTTCAAGTCCTAGATAAGGGCTACAAGAGAAATGTAAAAAGGCATATAGCTATTTGTATTGTTACCATGGAGAAACTGATGCCCAGTTGAATTCAAAATGCTATAGATTATATGAAACAATAACCTTCAATTATGTTCGTAACGAAATATCTCATGAGTCATGACAAGTGGACCTTTATCTTCAATTCTTCACAATTCCTTTAGTATGGAACTTTTGATGAAATCTTAACTACAACAGATATTAAAGGCTAACATGGATGAAGCATTGAAACCATAAAAATAAAAATAAATTTCATCACGATAACAGATATTAAAGGCTAACATTGAAAAAGATAGTTCAAAGTAAATTATTTATTTATAAATGCATAGTAAAGAAACTGGCATGAAAATGTCTCAATTTGATGTTGATTGTTGTTTACCAACATACTTCACCTCAACTTCAATCTTTTTCAGGGTTTCTAATTAGCAGCTATGACACCAATAGAAAGGACTGTGCCACTCATAAAAAATATTCGCAGCACAAAACTAATATTTCAGAACTCGACAAGAAACAGATGAGGACGACATCAACAAGAATCCAAAGCATATATTATGTGCGTGAGCATTCACGTGGCCTTTCCCAGCCTTTCTACTTGACAGTTTTCAGTTGGTTTAATCAGCGTTTCAATGTATCATTCATTCTAGAAATAAAACTTAAAACATAGAAAACTGGCACACTAATTAAACTCAACAAAGGATCAAGAAAGTTGAATCTAGGTCAGTAGTGACATGAGTTGAATAAAAATATTCACAGGCACAAAAAGAAATGCACAATCATAGCTGGTCGGCATAGCAAATACACTTGTCTATTTCAAGATGGTTATACTGGACCACTGTGCGCTAGAGTAGGTACACTCCCACATCATTCTCTAATACGAGAAGTCTCCGAGTCCTTAAGTGCTTGCTAGACAACATGAAAGGATACTAGGAGTGCACATGTTGTAAACTAACAGTAACTAGGTTATAGACAGACAGTAAACAAATTGTACACCAACACAAAAATGGTCTTGGAACAAGAATCTAAAATCTCTTTCTCAATCCAAATATTTAAATCCTAAGACTACCAAAGGAAACAAGAAGTTGGGTTTATAGTGTCAAGTGTCACAAATTTTATATTCATCATGTGCAGGAAGTGAAGGAAAATGCCATAAATTGTCAGGAAGACATTTATGAAGACAGAAGCAGATCTTCAGAACAGTGATGCTGTGAAGGTGAAGACAATAATTGATTTAAGAAAATTTATGAGAGACTCTCTTGCAACTGATTCACAACCAACACAAAAACAATACAATTACTAATGTACAACAGTTCAAAAAAAATTACAGTTTTGAAAATATAATAAATAAATAAACCATTTTCATTTTTAATGTTGAAGATGGTAACAAGTCAACTTTATGCTATAATGGCACTACAAAACAAACTCAAAAATTGATTCATAAATTATGAATATGCAAATGGAAGAGAGAAGGGAGTGATGTTACCGTGTAGCGCGGTGTACAAGCTTCCGTTGCCGATGAAATCAGACACCAACAGTTTCTCATCATTTGCGAAGTAGTAAGCTCTGAGCCGCACGATGTTGGGGTGGTGGACCCTACCTATCGCCTCCACCTCGGATTCGAATTCCTTAAGGCGCCACGTGGTGTTGCCTTCGCTCAGCCGCCTAACGGCCACAACCGCCGCGGGAGCGCCGGACCTCCGGCCCGCCACCACCTTGTACACAATTCCACTCCTGCCCTTCCCCACCACGTACGCCGATGCTCTCAACAGATCCTCTAACTCCATGTTAAACCCTTCGTCGATCACCACGAATTTACCCTTTTGCCCTTCTATCTCCTCCGCCACGACGTCGACAACGTCCGGGTTTTGCTTCTCCATTTTGCCCTCGTCCGACCCCTTTTTTCTCTGGAACAGCCACACCGAGAGCGAGACCACTCCGACCACCGCGAAGACGCCGGAGATCAGCGGCACCGCCATCGAACCGCCGTTCTCCTTCTCTCTCTGCGGCACATTTGGAAGGCTGGGGTTAGGGTCTTGGGGGTTTCGAGGGTCTTCGGTGTTGGTAATGGCTCCGGGGTTTTGTGCCTCCGGGCACGGAGAATCCAACGGGAACCCGCAGAGGCTAGGGTTTCCGGAGAAGGCCGTGGGTCCCTGGTTCACCAGAGACCCCACCTGAGGTATCTTCCCGGTGAGATTGTTATGACGAAGATCCAAGCTCACGATCACCGGGAAGTGACCGTACGACTCCGGCACCTCACCGGAGAAGAGGTTGTAGGACATATTGAGGGTTCCGGTGAGGCTAATGAGGTCGCTGAGTGACTCCGGCAGAGAGCCGTTGAGGAGGTTGGAGGAGAGATCCAAGTGGGTTAGATTCATGAGTGTAGTGATTTGGTCCGGGATTGGGCCGGACAGGGAGTTGTGAGAGAGGTCGAGAGAGAAAAGGCCGGTGGCATTGAAGAGATGCGCCGGAATGAGCTTCGAGAAGTTGTTGTGAGCTAGACTGAGCTGCTGCAGCGAGTCGAGGAGGCCGAGTTCGGAGGGGATGTAGCCGGTCAGGCCCTTGTTGGGGAGCGAGAGCGAGGTGACTCGGCCGCCGTCGCAACCGATTCCATGCCAGCGGCAGGGGGTGGAGTCGGAATCGGACCAGGAGCGCAGAGCTCCGGAGGGGTCGGAGTCAATTGCGGCTTTGAGGGCGAGGAGAGAGAGGCCATCGGAGTTGAGAGAAGAAGAAGAGGGAATGAGAAAGGAAGCAATTAGGAGTGGAAGCAACATTTTGTGAAAGCAGCTGATTGATGGCAAAATGGGAATTTTGAATGGGTTGTTCATGGGATCATGGTAGGCAAAGCAACGAGAAGTTGCAGAGTGATGAAGAAGAAGAAGAAGATTGTGCGTGTGATTTGAATTAGTAGAGTGGGGGTGTTATCGAGGTGGGTGTGGAATTTGAATTTTTTGACTGTAAATGTAAATATATTTAATTCAAATAAAATACACAGAGGCACATGATGAGGTTGATGATAGTGCAGAATTTAAAAATTAGAGTCGTTACTGATTCAAACTCAGGTTATTTATTTGTTTATTTAAAATGGGACACACACTAGTTTTGCTGGCACAACTCTAAGTAGGGGGTGACAAAACTATTGCACATGAAATCGACTGTGTTAAACATAAAACTACTTAAGTTCATGTCGTGTTCATATTGTATGTCATAAATTTTAGAAAAAATAAAGACTAAAGAACGAGCCATCGTCCGATCCAATTTCATCACAGATGCATTACAAGATTCCAATGTTGCTTCATCAACAAGCAAACCAGCTTCATGCCAACATCAAACTCTATCCCACAAGGCCACAACCAAGTAAAATTATGCGGAAAGTGTCCTTCAAATATTGACATGTGTTACTTAGATTTTAATTTGCAGCAAACATTCGTTCTTAATGAAATGACATCAGATCATTCCGAAAAACAATAATTTAAAAGTTATTTAAATGTAAATCACGTTAACAAGTTGCACTTATAAACTCATTTACTATATGATACTAGTGGTGTGTTTATTCACATGCTATGCTATGTTATGTTGTGGTGTCAGAGAAATGATTTTGTTTCTCTCCTTTTGTTGACGAATTAGGCTTTTCAGTTTCCACCAAGGTTATTCGGGTCGGGTCCATTTCCCACAGATCTAATAAAGATTCAAATCGGAAACGTAACAAAACGACAACCGGGAAAAAGGACTAGTTCTGTGTTTGTATCTTTACTTGAAAAACGCTTTCTAATAAATACACTATTTTATGCTTCTATTCAATTTTTTTGTAACCTGGGAAACTCCAATAACAGTTACCGTTACTTTTCAAAAACCAAATTTTACTGTTGACTTTTAACATTTATAGTATTTTTCAAGTCAAATTATTTTCACATAATGTTCCTTCTTGCAGCCATAAACTAAGATTTATACAAATTGGATATCTGATTCCTCCACAACATGCACCTACAATACCATACACTATTTCTTGATCTGGAACCGAGCTATGCCATTCCTTCACGTCCGACATGAACATAGAAGAACGTTCGTTGTATGGTCACCTATACATTGATTTCATCACAGTTTCCAAGTGACAGTTGGGAGTTCAGACAACTACGCGTATGCTTTGATTTCAGTTGTCGGAATTACCTGAATCTTGCTGGATTACCTGCTGATCAGCTGCGAGAGTAGATATGCCAATCCCGGTTTGCAATTTAGCTCGTGAAACTTTCTAAGCTGAGAAAGCCAATTCCTGAAAGACCATCCCTCTATGTTCAAAATTTCTAAATTCATCAAAGCTGGCACAGCCTGGACTGAGTAGAATAGTATCCCCTACACCAATGGTCAAACAACGTGATCAGGTTGATGATGATGATGATGAAGCAATTCTAGGCAGAAGAACCGTAGATCATGAAGTTTTGATACTCTAGCCAGGACAAATACACAAGAACGTTATATGGGAGTATGTTGTCAGGCTTCAATCATGCGCACATTCTAGCAGTAAAGAATACAAACCTGATTTCGCCACCTTCTTGGCACTTGTGACTGCATCATTCAGATCCACGGCTCTTATGCAGGGAATGGTAAGATGATTATCACACAAGGTCTTCTGAATCAGCAATCCTGAAGATCCAAACTGGGAAAAGGTTTGAGTACAATAAGCAATCATCAAAGTTTGAAAATGATCCAGAAAAAAATGGATGAAAACAAAGTAAATCACATACAGTGATAACACATCTATGATATTTCAGTGGTTCAATCAGTTGCTCAAAACCATTTGATTCTTTTTCACCGAGGACCTGCAAAAGAAGTAGATGATTAATATAAGAATATGCTAGGTATATCTATCGTGACGGTACTGAGGTAAGGTTGCACTGTGATGGTCTTGGAGGATGCTGTTCTTATCATTTTTTTAATACAGTAAATAGAGCAAAAAAGCAGTAGCCTGCTAAGTTTTCCATGCTAAAGTAAGACCATACTTTTGCAAGCCCACCAAGTAGAACAACACACTTCTGCTCCTTTAGACCCATTAGTCCTGCGTATGTCGCTTCCACATTTGTTGCCTTGCTGTCATCCACCCATGTTATGCCATGTGTATCGATGCGTACTGCATATTTATACTAAACAACTGAAAAATATGAAATATTGAATTCACGTGTAACAGAAAAACAGATGTTCTGGAAATAAAAGTATAGGTGCTAGTGCTACATACTATCTTGCCACACCGTGTCCTTAGTAATATTAGATAAGCATAAAATGGTGCATTTCAAAGGCATTAAAGCTTAATCTACAGTGTTGACAAATGCCTGCATTGCAGTAGGCACGAAATCTAACATGATCAATGTACAAGTATTATCCACTGTTGAAATTTATAGGATATATGATATGAGAGAGAGAGAGAGAGAGAGAGAGAGAGAGAGAGAGAGAGAGAGAGATAACCGGAGTGAAGAAAGTAACAGCAAGAAAATAATGTGTTCAGCCATAAGGTCTATATCCACCCTAATTGCACAGAGGGCTAAATTTGTATTCACTAACTTGATGCATTTAGTGCAATGAACCCATATTTATAATAAGCATAGGAGATACACATGATAAGAAACAAATTCCAAGAATCACTCCTCAATCTGATTGGTCAATCAAATCTCATTATCTACTCTCTCTTTTTATCAATAAGTAGTACTTTTTGTATCATGACTTCCGAAGAAGATAAAAAGTATCTCATTATCTACTACATGATCATATCCCGTGATTCATTTCATAATCAAATATTGTGAAACACAATTTAAATTTTTAGTTGAGTAAGCACTCTACATGGTATTAAAGATAGATTGACTTAGAGATCACAAATTTGAATCTTGCCGCCACCCTACTTATTAAAAGCACAAGGGCAAGAAGAAGACATGTGCATGGATAATGTGCCAAGTGGTAATGGGTTCGCACGTGAAGGGGCATGTTAGAGTGTAAAACTGATATCGAGTCATTAACTATTAGATTAAACTTTTAGTTGAGTTAGTCCGCTACATCTATCTGTATAAATTTACTAGCTAAATTAACAACCATCACTGAATTGTTCAAATGAATGTTAAGAAGAGAAGTATATGTTAGATTCAACCATGCTTATCCACCCTCATTGGCGCATCATTGATGGTAAAACCAATTCTTGTTTTCGAGATATTGAGTGCAGTCAAAATTCATAGTTACAATAAAATTTAATCTATCTATAGGGAGCATATAACCATCCATTTTCTTACCAATTTGCATCCGATGAGGAGGTGCCTTTAACTTTTCAATTGTTGAACCAATAGTTCTAACATTAGCCCCCACATCCAATCCAAGAACAGATAATGCAGCAACTGCAGCATTACAATAATTATGTGTCCCCATCAACTTCATTGTGTGCAGCTGTAGTTGCGAAACAATTCCAATTGCAGGAACTTCTAGACTGGCTACCCTTGTATTCATATCAATCTTTTCAAAACAAATAGCTACCATTAGTAAAACAGGATATGTGCATGAGTGTATCTATAGTCTATATAACTGCAATATCTCTGATAACTTCTTTTGCCCACAATCCCTGATATCCCAGATAGATTTTGTATCACAACAATTTTCGTGGGCCGTCAACAGGAATCAGTTTGCTATAAATAATTAGTTTCAGGGGACCTATTTTCTCAGCCACATATAAGGTCTACCAAATTTGGTCAAATGAAGATCAATTAGAAAAATCAGGTTTAATTTATTTTTCGTTCAACAAAATTAAGATGGGTCCATTAAGATCAATAAATTTAAACCCAGTTTTTTGGAACAGCCAAAGAAAAAAATCATTAATTTACACACACTATTGAGTACTCAGTTCAATAAAACTTTGTATTTCCTCAAAAATCTTTATATATGCTTGTAGTGCTGAAACCTAATAATTTATGTCATACTAAATCGCCAGTGATTTATGGGTCATCTGATCATGAGTCTTTTCCTTCTTCTACAGTAATCTGGATGGGAAGGGAAAGAAACACATGTTTAGCATTTTTTCTCTTTTTTCTATGCCCTCAACAATGGATCCTAATCCTAGTTGGTGTCTATTATATCTCAATAGACACCCAAGTGGAGTGAACCGTAACAGAAGGAGATGTACAATACCCATTTGCCATTGCATCCAGTTCGGTAAGGGGTTTACTAAGTTGATAAAGATGCAAAAAAATATTATCTGACTCAAATCAACTAATCTTGTTAATTCTTCATCTTGTTCTTTATTCTGGGCATATTAGTCCACAATGTATAGTTTCAAGAGTGCATGGTAAATATAATTCGTTACAGAGGTCTATGTCCTAAAGTGTGATGTTTCTTTATACACATAATGAGAGTAGTACTCTTACCTTCACACCAGGAGTGGCTCCTATCCAAGCAAGCTCAAGTTCCTCTGCGTTTTCCCTAATTGCTTCACTCAAGTGCTGGTCTCCTAAAGGGGATTACATGCTTGGCTGTTAAAAGATACACCGGCTTGTAGCATAATTAAATAAACACAATCTACAGCTCCGCGTAGTAAAAGTACCTTTTCCATATGAGTTTAATGCATTCAAATTCAAAAGGTTAAAATAAGTTGGAATAAACAGAAAAGAACAATTGAAGGATGAGGTACAAATTACAAGTCTCCCCTCATAATTCACACCCGCGGTTCTTACAAATTTCAGAATTGCCAAAGCCTGCTTAAACATTGGTAGCTGTGCTTCATTTTTCTCAGGTATTTTCATATTGCATGAAAATTATAAGGTTAAACTGGAAGCAATTTCATTACCTAAGAGAGAGACTTGAAATAGTGCATTTCTCTAGTTGGAAGAATCAAATACAACTTGAAAATAGTGTTGTTGCTAAGGACTTGAAAATAGCGCATTTCTCTAGTTGGAAGAATCAAATACAACTTCCTCTCCTACCAAAGTGGAAACTCAATAACAGACACCCTCAACGATATCAATATTTTTACTGCTATTGCATTCTGAATTAAAATAATAAAGCATCCAAGCTATGCGAGGTCAAAAT